>QNGE01001307.1:88635-176364 GCA_008508345.1 Paragonimus westermani | reverse complement strand
TATGGGAATAGAGTGCCGACAGTATGTTCACATACTTAGTCCACAATCACTTACCGAGCACTGTCAGTCACAACACATTCTTGAAAGGAGTCGTTTTGCTACTATCTAAAAGTATGTTGCGTGCGTTGACTAAAGCACGATAGCTAAGCAAACTTTGCATATAGTTTCGTAACTGCCAGTTCGAATACATTTAGATATATCCATACATGTATATTTTAAAAAAGGATCAACTGAGATAATCTGATGGACAGAGAGTGGTGGTTGTATTTCAGGAACAAATAAATGAAAATCGTACTTTAAAGAAATTCGTCAGTACTCTTACAGTCCATATGACTATATAGTTTCGACAGTGTGTCTGTCAGTCATCAGACAGGAATGACCAGTTAGGCTGACTCCAACTCACTCTTCGATAAGCCCTTTAAACGGAATTCAGACTTGTTCAGATCAAGCTCAATCAATATTCCATAATAACCCAAATGTCGTATAAAGTACAAGCAACGAAGGAGTAGAAAAACATAGATTTAGTGTACATTACACAAGACCTTACACCAATGCTGGGGAGCGAAGAACACAGCCACTCATTGTGATTTACATTACAGCAAACCGTCCTGTTTGAATTGTTCTTCAGTTGCACAAGTTCATTCAGAGTACTTACATAATTGTGTATGCCTCTCACAGATGTATGATCACTATTTAATTCACATCCAAAACAGTCTCTCAGCTACACCTGAAAGTTTCTATCTGAAGAATAAAAGTGCACACTTAAGCATGAAGTAGATAGATTACTGTCCGGTGTACGGTAACGTCTTCCTTCATGGACACTGAGCGAAGCCTAGGCTTCAATTCACCATACTCAACCTGTTTATAATTTCCTTCAATACTTTCGTCCCCACCAGTATTGAATGTAGCATTAGCACTCCAAGGTATTACGAAAACGTAAATCCCATTCATGTCTACATCTAAAGCGAACGCCAATTTATTGGCTCCAGTCCTTTGAGAGTGCACAGACGGTAACAATAAGATCTGACCTGTCGACTAGTCAACCCTGGATGACTTTAAGCACCTTCTGTTCGTTTTACTTGGTTTTGTTTTCGGTGTGACACACAGTCGCCGATGCTTCATATTGGTTGAGATAAAGTGTGGTGATGAGTACTTTTAATATGTATAACACAAGGATTAGGCAAAATACGACATTGGGAGCTGGGCGGCGCTCACCAGCAGCAGCGACTAGCTAGGGGTGCAAAACTGAGGCAGTTCTAATTATCACACTCGACGGATGAGCCTGGTTTGACGAAGTCCCGCCACCTAAACCGTGTCGTCCTTCGTCACAGTCGACACCTAATCGAGCCTCCGGCATGCTACCTCCCAGTTGCCACCACACTCATTTGACCGTCCCTGCCATACTTTGTTTTTTGTATGCGGCTTAGTGCATCGCGACGAATATGATCAGACCACATGCAAAAACTTGTGCGTGAATGAACCGCTCACTAGATTTTCCAGTCGTGTGTACGGATTGGCTAGAGTGGTTTCAACAACATGCCGCGTTCTATAAGTGTGCTGGTGCAGCTTACAGTCAAACCGTTAGATTCGTTTTGAGTTGTGGATACCAACTCAATTGCAAGTTAGCTGTGCCATTTATCTCAGACCCAATAAAGTCCAAAAACCATGGTGACATCTAGCAGCATGAAGCAAGCTGAGTTTCTGAATAGTTTCTGTTAGTGCTCTTAACACCAGCACTAGTCTATGGACTCCATTAAGTCTGAGCTACGTTGCACGACTAGCTCACAGGTGAGTTATTGCCGACAAATTTAAGTGTCTGTCGTTCCTGTGGTAGGATATGTGGTCGAAGCTCACGGCGTATGTGTATCTCATGAGTGTCAGCAACTATTAAACCGATTTTGTTTTCGGCATACTGTGACCAACGGTCACACACTACTTATACAACCATATTGTACAAAAATATTCTTTTTGACTGTTACGTATGTTAGTCATTTGTTAAATATGGCAAATGGTCACCGTCATGCTTGTTTCAAGGCTGGATGCTCAAGGTCGAGCATATCAAACTTTGTCATTTCTTCTAATGGTTATAGCAATATCTCATGTTTAATAGATAAACTCTTCTATCGACCCCTGTGTATTCTGACGATCGAGAACCGCAATGACCTTATGTGAACTGTAAGAATTTGCGTCACACGCCTAATATTTTCATTTTTCGATCTCAGCTGAAGGTCAGTGTTAATGTCATAATAACAACACGTACTCGTTTAGTTCAGAGGACTGAAGCCAAGTTTTATGTATCATTAGTCTATCTATCAGTGTCTGGCAGTTGCATTACGAAACTGTTCAACTTCCTTAACTATTCCCAGTTGGACCTAACACGCCGTCAAGATGTGAGGCTTCTCACGACCCTAGTTCATCCATTCAGTCTAACTATCTCCCCAAATCCATAGTCCTATAACAGCACTGCGGAGAAGTCAAAATCGGAAAGTATATTCTGAAAGTAAGTTATATTTAATTTCTGATGTGTAGTCGGGGATTTGGTTTATTTTCAATTTGACCATCACTNTTTCGAAAGAGGCTGGCTGCAAAGTCTATCTGAATGCGAACTCTGCGATTATATTTGATTGCCAAAAAACGAAACCAACTTCGAAAGTAACATTTAAGACTCTATGGGTGGGAGCGTGAGAGAGCCTACAACACGACTATGTCGTAGCGACCATCGGTGACGAAGATTAATGGGTAGTATCACCTACTTTGGGATTAACACGAAGATTTAAACCATTGAACACCATTCTGATGTAAGCCGAGAATGACACAATCATCTCAAAAATTATTACTAGAAAATATTCCAAGTAACAGAAAGTTATTCCGTATCTTGAGACGATGTTGCTTTATTTTTGAGGGTATATTTTTTTGAAGACAGTGGTCTGCAAAAAAACGTGATTTAGTACACTGGGTGTGGTAAAATGATTATCGCCTAACAGAAGTGTTGAAGTGGAAAGAATGGTGGGACGGTAGAAGCTAACATGCACACTTTTTAAACCCATGAAGTTTTGTCGTTTTTTGTACTCTTCATGATCATTATGTTGGCTTAGACTGAGAGGTGCTATATTTTGCGTATTTCTTTGAAGAACTAGGTACGTTTGACTGGCGAATTGAGTTCATGTAAGATGAACGAAACACAAATTATCGCATTTGTTGCATTCATATAGGCTTTTAGTCAGTGCTTTCGAATATGGTGGACTTTGCGTCCCCATGACAGTTTGTTCCGAATAGTTTGGAAACGCCCATCAATTTTATTTATTCACTCATGGTGGTCATGTGTCTGGATAGAAAGTGCTATCGCATGGACCATAATTCACTAGGACAGTAGAGTGAAATTATCTAACGGAAATTGAATATAACGGAATAGACATTGGGAAAATAAGTCTAAACAGGAAGATTTGAAGCGTGGCGTATGCAAACATGTGAGTGATTTTGGCAAGTATTCGTTTCAGATAGTCTCTAAGCAACACATTTTGTCAGCATGCAGATTCCAACACCTATCCATTCAAGGCATTCATACTGTTGTGACCACCTCGTTGTTTGACCACCACAAGGTTTTACCTCGTATACGATATCCGGTATGGCAGAGGGTGAGTCATAATCAAAGTACGTGACTCATGCATCGTACACTAGGCAACCTGATTAGTTAACCAACAGATCGTACATCCCTATATACATACACATATAAATACATGCATGCATGTGTATGTAGGAGCGAAAAAATATACGGCAAGGTGCTAATGATGCGATAGTAATACAATATAACAATGTGTTGTTGAAGCTGTTTCTGAGTTTTCAGTAGAACACACACAGTTGTAATTAAAACTTTCAAGATTAAGCAGAAGAGCAGTTTTAATTCTATACGTTTGTCGGAAAAATAAGCCTGGTGAATCAGAGCAACAGATTTGATGGTCTCTGAAAGCATACGTGAAAACGCGTCGCGCTTTTAATTCGATGCCTGGGATGTCCGACTTTTAATTGGTCATCTTGTTCAATAATTCAACTCAAACTTCTGCAACAGACTATTCAAAGTGTCCACTTACCTTTACAAAAACCAAGCAATTATGGACGTGCAGTTTAGTTTGCTAGTTCGAAATTCCTCACGTGACTGCTACTTCATGCACATGCTACTTCTCTTGTACACCTGTATTACTAGCGAATACTTAAAGTCGTGTTCGGTATTAAAAAGGAAATTTGTTTAAGTTGGTGCATAAAGCATTCCAAAGTATTTTTAAAACGTTATGTACGACGTATTTGAGTTTGTGCATGTGCTTTTTATTCAAATTCATTTGCTGCATGCTGCTTGTTTTCCAAGGTAATCAACAAGGCTCAGTGGTCTGTAGGATATCAGCATATGAACAAACGAGGTTTTGACTGGACCCGGACCAGTGATGTTAACAACACGTTCGTGAAAATAAATTTATCAAACCATTCATTGGTAATATAATTGCAGTGTTCGACAGTGGTCTTGATTGTGAATACTGTCATGGGATTCGACCCGCTGAATCACTTGGTGAATTCCATACGATACAGCTGGATGGATGGGTAACTAACTCAGAATGTAAAATTTCTGGATTTCTGGCATGGTTTCAACCAGTTTGTACATACCGTTTCCGCCGCTAACCCGAGATCAGCAAGAGCGCAGATTTTTTGTAACTAAGGTAGTTCCAAAACTGACAAACTTGCTAAGGTACTTGTCATTAAACAATACAGGGACTAACCTTTGTTAAAGTAAGTGAAAAAAAAATGGCGGCTAGAGTTGAACATTATTTCCGAATTAGCGATGCGTGATGTACGGGTATAGTCTGCATCCATATTTGCTTATATAAAGTCAATGCATTTGTAAAACGACCGGTTGTGATTGGGTACTGAGTTACGTTTTAACCACCAGCCAACCGTTAAAATACATATGAGTATTTTACCCGAAATCGAAGGGAAAGATGGAAAATCTAATAATTTTTCTGTCCCACAAATCTTCCGGTAAAAATAGATCAAATTTTATTCGAAGGCCACGTAGTCTTCCGACAACTCAACTGCAAGTATTTTGCCATATTTTCATGTTGTTATGCACAGGCTTCGATGAAAAACATCCACGTAACCCAAGTAATCAATAAAAAACTAAAGAGAAAGTATCTAGGTTGAGAAAAGTTAGTTCTGCTTCTGGCTTGGAGAACACCAATGGTTTTTATGTAACTATATTTTGCATATAGTTTTATCGAGACTGCTTCCACTAGAGATTGCAGTGAAAAACCATATGATTTTCAGACCAAGTTAGCAACACTATAACACTTTTGTGCTCAACCTTCCAGAAGTATTCGATAGTGAAGGTTATTCAAACCTAACCGCGCGACTTCCCGGGAAGATGGTTGTCTTTTAGACTAGCGCACGATCACCAAAAATTAACCCGAAATATCTGACGATGAAGGACGATCCACTTGAATTTGGCAGTTGATAGAGTACACGTATGAACCGATCACAATTGAAAGGAAAATATGACAGTAAACACTTATGATGTCAGAGTTTTCAAGTAGTATATGTTTTACAGCAGATGGCAGCAGATTTTGAATAAACAGATTTCTACCAAAGCATAGACTCTGAGTCACTGCCGATTAGTAATCTGTTAAGTGGCCCACCGTCAAAGAACCATCTACAGTTGGAAACTCGTTTAAACATCTGCTGTGTGCCTCAAAACGAACGCGAAAGTGAATAATACACCTTTACTCTACAAAACAGTAGGCTTGGCTTGAGAACCGTTTCGCTGTCGGTTTGCCACCAATGTAATATCTCTTTCTTATTAGAAGCACCGGAAACTGAAGAAGTATTTATTGCCAATCTGTCTCGAATTTTAGGTATTAAGGAAGAGCTGTCAGTTTGAAAGGCGGCACTTCATAAAACTTTGATCAAGTGGATTGAATAAAGTCGATGACCTAGTCTAGATACATCAGATGGTAGTCTCCATACCAGCATGGGTGACATAAGTTGTCAAAAGTACTAGCAACTGAGAGGAATGGTGGCAATAGGTTTTAAAAATCCCCAAGTATTTTGAGTAATTTAGGTATTCTTAAGGACTAGAAACTCCTATGCAAAAAATACGATCGAATTAGTTATTACTCATTAAGTTCGCCAAACTTTACGGCAATAACAGACCTTTACACTGAACATCGCTCACGTTTGGTTAAGGCCTTCGCTTGCTTCACATATTTTCCAGCCCCCCCCCATTGAAAAGTAATATACTCGAGCCTCGTTCTTATCGGAGCTCTTCAGAAGTGCACACCTTTGTTACAACCGAAATCGTAGCTACGGCAACGCATTAGCCACTACCCCAATCTTCTCACATTTGGCGAGACAGAACTATTATATGCAAACGCTGAGCCACATCCGTTTGTGAGTGATGTTGGTCAATCGCTTTGAAAAAACACTGTTCTCGTAGCAAAAAATTCTGTTCATTGACTGCGCGACTATGACTTTTGCTCAAGTTAAATCTAAAAATCTTAAAATGTTTTAATTTACACTTTACTTTCGATTAAGAAAATAAGATTCGGAATAATATTAGAATAAACAACACTCTGGATTGATCGCAGCTTCGTGTTCTCATAAACCTTCCAGCTGACGTGTTTTGAACAGGAAAATTAGACTTGAGGTTCGCGTATGTCATAGTCAGTCAGTAGTGCTTGCCACGGATGAGTCCAATATTCTAGTTGCTACCTGCCGTTCGTGCACAAAGAGGGACACAATAAGTCCACTGGTCCTAATAATGCAAAAATTTGAAGTAATATTTGAGGTGGTTATAGTGGAGTTGAAAATTCGGCATAAGCTTCGTTGAGCATGCAGTTGGCCGACTGTGAATGCTGGGAACAAAATAATCTTTAACTGCGTGTCATTCTTTCGCGATCACTGTCCACTTTCCATAAGGTGCGATTAGGGCAAAGCACACTATCATATATGCCGATCATACTTTTATCCCGTATGAATTCACTTGAACTTCAAGTTCCACGGTGACTTCCATGCATGTGCATCATATCAACTAATGGTGACTTTGAAATCCGTTCACAGTTCTCTATATTCTTTTATTAGAGGGTTGAACGTGCTCGTAAATTAGATACCAGATACATGTAAACATTTAGTTGTGTAGATGCCGGTAGTTTTCTGCATCTTGAATGTTATTGTCGTATGGAACAGATACTCAATCACTTTATGTTGCATCAATGAACAACTAAAAAAGTCCTACTCAAAGTGGACTTTGACTATGGAGCTGTTGAGAGGACAGCCGAAACCGCGAGGTGTTCAACTGCTCTGTGAAGATGTGTTTCCAATGTTTATTAGGCGGAAGATTGTACACAACTAAATGTAATTAGTACCATGCTAATCTGGTATTAACTTGAAGAAGACTCGTCGAAGACGCAATCTTGGTAAGTACTAGCCAATCGTCTTCTTTCCATAGACTAATGTAGATAGTGAATCATGGTCATCGTGGGTATATTTTTTGCAGCTAAGCGTTGACTATTCATTTCGTTTCCTTCTGCGTAGCAATAAGAATTCCTCTTAATACAAAATGTACAAGTAACGTCATCGCTGCGGAATTGTGCAAACAAATGTATGACCCAATTTTCGCTTAAACATGTAGGCAAGATACCGATTATGTTCAGTTATGATGTGCTTCAGTGGACTGCTTTTGTGTAACGGTGGAGTTCATATTTTGGGTTGTGTTAACGTCCGACTGTTTGAATTAGAATAGTGTTATACCTAATGACAGGATTATCTTCAAAGTAAGACACATCACAGTGTGTTTTTGTTGCTATTGTGCATTTTTACAGATATCTCTTCTACAAATGATCAAGTTGGCTCGGCTACTCAGGCTGGCACGACTGTTTCAAAATATGTCCCGCCTATCACAACATAGTATTGTTGTACTTGGGTTACTCATGTTCACATTTACTCTGGTCGCCCACTGGTTCGCGTGCATATGGTATGTGATTGGTCTACACGAGGTGGAGGAATCAGAAGCTGGTAAGTGACCTGAGTGAAATATCCTACTGGCATCCACACTTCTGCATTCGAGGAACAAGCAGTAGAATTTGGTTTAATCCTTACAGTAGGTTGAAAAATTGCAGAGCACTTCGCCCTCGGCGATATGAATGAGCTACAGTTCCGGGGATACGAGATGAGCAAGCATAACAAGAAACAAAGTGGCGGAGTTCTCTTGTATGGCTGAATAACGAAAACTGACTTGTTAAGCCTACCGTAACAACTAATGTAAACGGTTGACTGATATTTCGAATACTTCATGCAGAAAATCACTGTTTCAGTCAAAAGCTGCAACTACCTTTCTGAAGCTCACAGAGACTTCTGAAAGGTTGAACGGAAAGTTTGCCTTGAGGTCTAAGCACTGTGGTGGAAATGTCTACTTTCCATGAAGTTAATCAAGCCTGAAAGTGTTAAAGCTTGTCATATTTTCACGTCGGAATTTTTGGGTCAAAGTATATTGATGAACACTTACTCACGTCGATCACTATATAGTTTCATCAGACGACACCACACCAGTCAAAAAAACCAAGGATAGGATGTCTTGTCTGGCTTTTATACTAAACCTTAGTCTGTATCGCTTCCAGTGAGTAAGGTATACAGAAAACTTCCAAAGATGCATTGCCAGTGTAATACCCAGTGGGTGTAGAAAGTTGGAAGTAGAGACCTGCTAGCTCAGTCACTACAAGTGCCATACGCGTAACAACATACGGAATGAATAGACGGAGTTTTGAACTTTTCACTTTTGCAAAGTATGCACAAATTACAACAAACTGTTGAATTCCAAAGTTCCATTACGTCCACATCATTGATTCAAAGGTTTACCGCTCTTATTTTAGACCGACAATGGGTTTTCCAAGTGTCTTATTTGTAACAGCAGTAACCAATTTCACTAGAATGGAAAATCCCTCAGACCAATTGGATAGTGTTCTCTAGTGTTCATTTGAACTGCAGACGATGGCACTTGCTTAAGGTTCGACCGAGTGTGAAGGCAATCCGGTCCATCTGTCGATGCCATGGTCAGTTGTCCCCTACTGAATATTCTACACCGCTCTCTCATCATATTTTTGTGGTACCCCCGGTGTTGACACGCAAATGGACGGATTTCACACATATAACAATCAATAAAGAAGACTCATCGACGATTCTTTTATTTGTTTCTCAACGGATCTCCCATACAGGATGGCTGAACGAATTAACCCGCCGGCTTAACATATCTTCCACAAACCGGAACGGTGCGAACGGACTGAACGACATGTCCAAATATTTTACGGCGCTTTATTTCACATGCAGCAGTCTGACATCGGTCGGGTTTGGCAACGTGTCTGCGAATACGACTTCCGAGAAGATTTTTGCAATATGTGTTATGTTGCTTGGTGGTAAGTTCAGAACTTGCAAGAGGTATACAGTTTTTTAGTTTGTTGCCATAATAAACAACTAGTTACAAGTCAAATAGGGCGATTTTCGTTTATCACAATGAACAGAGAGCTAGATGGTGGCAATAAACCCTGATGACAGTCTAGAAGTAAATAGCTACACTTTCTTCTGTTGTGACTAACACTTCTGAGTGCTATAGTCCTGTGGTTGCCGCAGTCAGGTGCTTGTGTTCAGGTCTAGCCAATAGATATCCTCTAATTTAAGCTTAGCCCTCACTTCATATCATACAACTCAGACACTTGGGTGACTCTGGAAGTCATTATTCTGTTACTACTGGTGTACTGTCTCCAAAATGCTTGCCAAGGGCGAGAGTGTGTTAACAAGTGCACATTCACATCCTATATAATAGCATTCTATTTTTTTGGGCATGCTATTCCCAACCAGTCCGATACAGAAACGACAAAACCTATTGCACACATGATCTGTAGTCTAACGACAGCCTAATGAATAAACACTGAGGTCTAAACATGATGAGATATGACAAAATCTGGATTAATTGTAAGCTAACGGACAATGAGAAAATGTTAATTTGTTGATGAGGTGTTTCTTGGCAGTGTACACTTGTGTACGCAGATTGTTAACCGGAAATTTCCAGAGGAAACCTGCGTGTCACAAGTCTCATTACAGTAGGTTCACGACTGTTCGATCGAGTAATGTCCGTTGGTGAGATAGCCACACATTCTTCCTCCGGAACAGTGAACTCCGACCCATTCACATTTTGACGAAAGTACTGTTATGACAATCACTCTTATGGTTACCGATGGGTAGCCGGGGACTTGGTTAATCTCAATTAAAAATCACCCATATTTGATCGCATCTTTCGAATTCCGGTAGACAATCCAGCTGGCTTCTTCCGGAAAGAAGCACTAGACTCGATTTTCGCTCCCAGTAGATCTCATAACTAAGAAGTGGTCGGAGTTCTACTGCATGCCGTGCCATGGATATTCACTGGTGACGTGCTCTCATGAAAGCAAACCTCGAGTCAGGTGCTTCTTTCCGGAAGAAGCCAGCTGGATTGTCTACCGGAATGCGAAAGCTGCGATCAGATGTGGCCGACGCTCAACTTTAATTCTCCCGTGATGTTAAAGCCATAACCGTGCAGTACGACGGCTAATTTTGGCGCGTGCACTTCCAGTAACATCAGCAGCAAAACCTATGTTAACCAAGAGGATCAGAATTATTGTTCAGAGTATACAGGGAGTACAAATAACTGAAATTACTGTTAGTCTATTGACTAAATGTGACACGAGCTGCGTTATAGTACACGTTATTCTGTAAGGAGGAGAAAACATATTTGGAGAGATTCCCTTGCAGATCGTAGAAGCGAGTAGACTGAACTAATTTGACAATCACTGCGTGTTTGTCGGCAAGTGAATGTGGTGCTAGACGTTGTTCAGGTTAAGTATTTGGTGTTGTTCAAATACAATGGGAATGACTTTCCCATTGCTTGTGAAAACAAGACAGTCAGAATGATTATGACATGGCTATAGTGCTAACAGTTCAACGTTAGTTGTAGCCACGAATTTCACTTCAACTTACAACAGTCGCGCTTCACTATATACAGGAACCCGCAGCGCACCATCTGTTGCTGGAAATAAATAAAACAAATACTATCGAACCATCGGTTGCAGTAAAATGTAAAGAATAGTGGCTATCAATAGAAGCACAGTAACAAAGTACTGCCTACTCTACAGCATCGGAATGTGTTTCTTCAAACAAACACATTCTGACCTTTCCGGCAATTTTTCGCTTTCAGACGTGGGAGGCACTTTTGTGGGATTGTACAAAACATTAAAATTATTTAATCAGTGCTGTAGAAGGAGTCGGTTATATCTAACAGAAAAAAATGCTCTACTGTAGATTCACAAACGTCGAAAATTCGTATCTAAAAAAATTCGCACTTTTGAATGAACACAACGGTCCTTAATTCTAATTACTTTTTAAATACCTCGTTACCTTCAGCTCTGATGCACGCTGCTGTTTTCGGGAATTTGACGGCTATCATACAGCGAATCTACGCTCGCCGAACCGCGTTTCAGTCAAAGACACAAGATTTGAAGGATTTCGTTCGGGTACATCACATTCCAAAACCACTGAAAAGACGTATGGAGGATTTCTTCCAAACTACCTGGGCAATCAATAGAGGGATCGACGTGTCTGAGGTAACCTAAAACTATTTATCATGCATCGATTACACATAATCAGATTTTGTGGTCAGTAATTAAACCGTCCGGATGTTTCTTGTGGTTACGGCATCCCGCCCCACTGCTGACTGTATGAGAAAGGCACTACTGTGAAAAAAGTTGACCTATAACACTGTTGCATGTATTCGAATCAGTTACAAATTTGACTAGCATAACTCATGTCAGCGAAACCGTGAATTCTATCTATAAACAGCTGACGTGCTAAAATAATTTCGATGAAGTGAATCTGAAATGGTTCATTAAGGTTCTCAGGTAAGCAAACTCTCTTTTGAAGGGTGGTGAAAAGTGATCGAAAGTTGCAGAGTGAAAAATCCGGTTAGGAATACCCAGACGTGCTTTTTCAAAATTAAAGTTAACCATAACGGTGGTTTCGTTACGTAGTCCACACAACACCACTGTGCACAAACGTCGGTATAGCGTTCATTAACAGAACACGGAGTTTACAATCAGTATGCCTATTGATAATGACAGCTGTGCAAGACGTTTTTTCTGTTCGTGTGACATGCCCAAAGCAAAGACGACGGATAAATTGAACAGGAGTTTGAATTCTTTCCCGAAACTATCTTTTAAAGTTGCATCGAAACTTTTCTTGATTTCCTTAGCAAACATTTTCGTCAAATCGCCTTTCACTATAGCGAATATGACCGTCCCTTCACCCCGCAGTTTTCCACGCTCATGTTATCGCTTGAATGTCTCTGTGCGTGGGTTACAGTACAAAACAGAACTGTTTTGACTTCTTGAAAAAGTAGACACTATTTTAGGGATTCGTAACTTTTGATGTCCAAAGTGCAAAGCTTACAACCCGACATCCTTCATCATCAATGCCGCTCACAAAGGTGAGCGAATTTTACGTAGTAACCGCACTTTTTAATAAAAATCCATTTGAAGGTAGTTTTGAAGGAAACGATCGTTTACTGGAGTCCTTCGACTCTTAGGATAGACCAAACGACTGAAAGTGGTCTTCGCATTTCAAATCTGTATTCAGGTTCCAATAGACACAAGTACATCTACATGAGACAGGAAACTAGTTGATTAAGTGGTTCTAGATTACTAATTGCGAAAGCTTCTGTGTTCTTCGTCAAGAGTTCGCTGGATTTGCAGTCGGTCAAGCAGGGTTCATTGTTGTCAGGGGTTTATATGACCTCAAAGTTGGAAAGGAAAAATTTTCTAGCATCGGAAATCTCAACGCTTCTGATCAATTTGTTGAAACATTGTGGTTGGCACAAAACAAGTTTCCTGCTTTACCTTCAAAAGTAAAGTCTTTCACTGGCTCCCTTAGGGGTGCTAACAACATATTGAACTGTTAACTTGTCATAATGCACGTATGACGGTTAACGTTAAAGCAAGTCGAGACCACCCTATTGAGCAAATTTCAAATTAACACGGTAGCTGGTCTTGTGTGCATTTTATTATAACTAACTTGACCGACCAATAAGGATTAACTTCGCAGCTCTAATCAACAGGCTACAGTAAAACACATAAATGAAAGAATTATAGTCATCAACAATGGACCGTTCGCTTTTGATTCACGTGTGTTCAGCAAGGACGTCTACAGAGAGAATATCCAGCGGACCGAAAACCTTTGATTAGTGTTAACCACTAACCATCAGGTTCTCATCGGAATACCAGCTTCCGTTCTATTAGAAATTATCAGGTGACAAACAGAATGCAAATTACACATCACCCCAAAAGGCTTTTGAATTCGCAATCGATAACAAATTGTAAAGTTTCGTTTACAAATGCTTCAAACCACAAGGTTTTACTCTGTAAGAGTCACTGTCCGACTGTTCTTGCACATTATGGTTGAAGCTTTGATTACTAATCTCGATAAAAAGGTCTTCTACCTTTAAACATGTTTGTATCCCTAGTGTTTTTATCTGAGTTAAACCAAGGTATCTGGATCGTTCTTACTTGTATTGCAGAGAACTAACGTGCTTGCTACTAACACTGACACCGTTGAAGCGCCAAGTTGTATAATTACCCTTGATTATATAAAAAGCAAACTGATAGTTTGTGCTCGCCAGTGCAGCCTGAGCTGTGAGGATACTCTGAATGTTACTCTTCATTTCCGGATGATGTTCAGAGTACTTCTTTCAATGAATAAAGAAATGGAATATTACAAGTTGATTACTCGATGAACAGGTGTCCCTTTGCATGTCATACTAGAACAGACGTTTCAACTCTGCTCCTGACGGCTGTATTTTAGAAAGAGGGCTTCTTTTAATCTCAAAACCTTGTGTCGAAATTAAGCTGCTTTGTAATTTGCAAAGGAGGGTTTTATTGCTTCCATATAGATCTAGAAGAATGTTCACAATGCTAACGAAGGTTCCGTGTTACATGCTAACAGGAATATATCTAAGGTCGTTTTCTACCGACCGCCTGCTAAAACGTTCATATCAGCCTGCCCAACATCTCTTAGCTATCACTTGTTCAGCAAATTTTGATGAAGTGTTCTTATTAATACAGAATTGGTCAGTCGTTCGGTTTTAGTGATCATAAACACAATTCAATATCTGAATTATAAAGCCATACCATAACAGGCTGTAATTATCTTAATGTCCCTTTTCCAATTGAATAACAGATTATCGATTTCTACCCAGAGGAATTGCGCAGAGATATAGCACTCCACCTTAATCGAGATTTGTTAAGTCTGAAAGTGTTTGAAAATGCCAGTCAGGACTGTTTAAAAAGCCTGGCTGTAGAAATCAAGACGACATTCTTCACACCTGGAGAATACTTGATTCATGCCGGCGATGTACTCCGACGATTATATTTTGTATGCAACGGATCACTGGAGGTTTTGGACAACGATGAAGTAGTTGCGCTATTAGGTGAGTTGAATTTTTACCCTCAAATAGTACCAACCTCGTGTATAGACAGAATATGTTTGAATTCTTATGATTGTCATTTTTGGATGATATGAGAACTCCCAGTTAAAAAGGAACTTGTACACAACAGACCTCTTATCAGATATCCGGTTACACGGATACAGTTACAGGATACAGTTATAGATACAGTCTATACAAAACAGAAGATCGTACAATGCCTGGGATATACCCCTAACACAATACATCACAGTGCTCAATTTTTACATTCAATTAAATTTTACACATGTATTACAAAATGGTAAAACATAATTGGCACACGTGTGTTCTTAGCGAATCAAAGAAGAAAGTCGCAAAACCATTTGACTACCTTAAGCTCGTGCAAAGCTCCAGTTCTTGAACAAACATCCAACACTTTTGAGCCACGTGCACATTGATTAAGCCTCCAGAACAGCTGGATTCAACAGCTACGAAGTATAAACATGTTGGATGGTTGGAGCAGTGTAAGTAAATCGTTCAGCTTCTAACAAATGAGAAATCATTTTGTTCTCAAGTCAAAGTGACCAGTGGAAACAAATCACTCTTAACAGTCTATTTCATGAGACGTAACATTCAACGAGATTGAACAACTAAAATTCAGCTTTCAAAAGATGTATTTGATTAACTGAAAGACCAATGGTTAACAACGTAGACGAAGATGTGCTAGCAGTCAATTCAAGAGAACTTAAGTTTCACCTGTAAGCACTCAAAATGTAACCATAGCAAGACAGACGTAGTGCCTTGTACGGCGTTTTTTTGTAACAATAATTTTCCAAAGTTGAAATGAACGTTTGCGCTGGAACACTTCAGCACGGTCATACAGGGTGCATTACTAGAATGTCTACGTCTGAATTGTTGCGAGATGAAAAGGTCAATTTTCAGCAAGCATGGACACTTGAATGTTCGAAATATACGCTGAAACACTTACGCACTGATGTTGTCACCTCGCCTGGTGATGAAACGTTTGCAACCTAAATGCCAAGCTCGGCGAACATATAAATACCAAAAGCATGAACACTTTCAACAGCGTTTAAATTGAGTAGCGTCAGAGGCCTGTTAAACTTTCTCAGTAAGAAGGTGTGGACTTTATTTTCGAGAATATCTTCAACCCGTCTGAACCAGATGCACTGTGGTGACACTAGCGGAAATTTTGAAACACTTGACGAACTTCGGTTCTGGTAATTCTGGTACGTACGCCATCAAACAAAACAGAAGTTTGTTACCGTTTATCGTGTCTCATGAAAAGAAGGCAGATCTCTAATAATACATAGCCTCAATATATACATCCCACGTTACAAAACTTCAACTAATTATTTGTGGAATATGCTAGTAAGCCTGATTAGCTTGGACATACAGGCTAACCAACTAAGCTATGATGAATTTTTCAACTGCACCGATAACAGAAATCAATTCAAGAATGGGATGAACAGAGTGGAATCCATCTTGATTCACGTACAAGGAAAATACCGAAACTACGAATCGTTACGGAGCGAACGAACCTAGCCTGACTTCTCAAGACCCCATGCTCAACGGTCGTGAGAGTTTAATCACAAAATTGCTACACTTGTGTCCTTGATTTTCTGAATCTACGAGGGATGAAGTTGTTAAGAAGCATCGGGTAGAAATACCCAGGAAATTTCCCATAGAAATACTCCAAAGACTTTTGACAGTCGCGTTGTGCTGATGACAATAGGGAAGCGTGCACGATGAGGTACGTGCAAATCGAGAAGGATAGGGTGAAATAAGTCGCAGGTGACAAGCAGTCATGACTGAAGTAGTCAAGACTAGAGTAGTTAAATAATGAGGTCTGTGGTCTGATGTTTAAATTTGACCAAATTGGTTGAAGAACGACTTAGGCGAACTACGCTGCGTATGTAGTGATGTAAGCCGAAGTATAAACAAAACGATTAACTTAATAAATGTTTAAAGAGGGGTTCAATTAATATGGGGCATGAAACCCGGATATGCAGAAAACGTGAAATATAACAAAGAGAACAAAAATCTGTCTACAGAACAGTTAGCCATAATATTATTTTGTTGGATGTCACCCAAAGATAACGATAAAAAACTGACTGTCTGAAACAAATATTAACAAACTTTTTCTCTCGGACGATAAACGATCTGGCTGGATGATTGTCAGATTCTCATTTTTGCGGTTGTCACGCGTGATTGTAACATAGTAAATCCGACAGCATCTGACAAGTTTATGACGTTTCACCTCGACTGATTCACAAAGATACCCGGTGTTCTTATTGCTCCAGGGAAAAGTGGTTCTGGGACGATTGTGTATATCTTGTTTTCCCATCCAAACTTCGAAATTTCACCAACTCGTTCGGTAGATTAATTCTAAAGTCAGCTAGTTGAGTGCAGATTGAACGGGATAAACGTTATGATGAACACACACTGGGTTGTATAAAGCACACTCGATTAATTGTCAAACGGAATAATTCTTTAAGGAATATATTCTGGGCGTTTGACACAAACAGATACATTTCCCCAATCTCCGGCTAGTCGATGCAGTAGTTCAATTTCATGTAATATCTTTACTAAACACAGTAGTCATGCATAAAACTGACCGGTAATTTTTCAGAGTTAAAAATATCAACCACGAAGACTGTTGTTTTCATTTTACTTTATCGACCACGCAGGTAAGAACGACTGGTTTGGAACCTATATCGATACTTCTGCCGAGACCATGCAAACGGTTCGCTCACGATGTGGTGTGAAATCGCTGACCTACTGCGATTTACAAAGCATCGATTTGGTCACTTTGAACAATGTGCTAGACCAATATCCCAAATTCAAGTCAGAATTTGTAGCCTACCTGTACGAAGATTTGTCGTTCGATATTCAAGAAGGAGCAGTGAGTCTGGTAAACATTTATCCAGTATACATGTTGCTTGGAGCCAAACGCACTTCTCGTTTGGCATTGTTCCGCCCGTATTTGAAAATCTCAAACCTCTAGAACGAAAAATTCCGAAGTGATTGGAATGTGGTTGAAAACGCTTGCTAACAAGAAATCGGAGGTTGTAGATGGCATAAGGTGTGCATCATTCAGCAGTGATCGCAGTTTCTGCATTCTACTGGACTCTCCAGTCAGCTCGTTTCCAAAAGAAGCAGTAGACTGGAATTTTCACTCTTGTTGGAGCTCGTCAGTTGTGCATATACGTGCCACGGTTGGAAATGAAACCCCAGTCACTCCCTTATGAATTAACTTTGCTGACCACTGCACTAGTTCTTGGCTGGCTAAGCAGCGTGACGAGAACAACTGATCAGGTGGTGGACGGTTAAACCAGCCAGGCTACTTGAGCTAGTGCTTCGATTAAACTCAAGACAGGTGGCGATCGATTTCGTTTGGTTTAAAACGTGCGCCTAAAACCTTTGTGTTTCACACCTCATTGGCTGAGTCGAGTCAACTGGACTGATTAACGTAATTTGCAAGTGCCTACTCCAATAAGCCTCAAAATTGGCTCAAAGGAACGTGCTATTAATTAGGCGTGTCTTACGCTTAAGCAGTTTTAATTGTCAATCTGTTAACGGTAAGCTAAACGCTTCACTTCCACTGCGTTAGCAGATAGACTGTAACTTTACTATGACCCACTTAAAAATACCTCCTCCAATTTAAGATGTATCGAAGTCTACTTTACCTGTACCGATATCAATTTCAAATGTCCCAGGTGGTCAACGGGGTTCAGCCGGCGAACGGGGCCGCACAACAAGTGTTCATGAGAGTAGGCTGAGATACAGTAGATGAATGGTTCTTACGTAGTGCGAAGACATATGTATGGTGTAGAGTGTAGCCATAGTTAGCCTGCCCACTGCCAGTTGTAAGGCTTACAGGGCGCTCTGGCAGCACATCAGTACTGATCACGTGGGTTTCTCCGTATTTCCTGGAGGCCATATGGTTAACGTCTCCAGCAAACCGGTCACCAGTCTCTGAGTGTATTAGCAGTTCGCTTAGGTTGACGGAGGCCTTCGTTTTGCCGTCGTCGTCTGGAAGGCTGGATAATTCGACCAGTTCCAGACTATGGTGTTTGGATGGTAGCCATCCGCGTAACAGTTAGGTCGCCGCTGTGGTAGCTGCAGGCAGGGCTGAATCATCCGGAGCAATCGATCGGTGGCAATCACCAAGCGCGAACAAATACTGTCTGAATCAACGATAAACGATCAAGAGAAGTAATGAATCTGTTCGGGATGTACGAACAAAGTCTTAGATTGCATAGCCTGAATGCACTAGTCTCTGCCGTTTATAAAAGCCACACGTTCATAGCCCTCATTTAGGCTTCACGAGCCATGCAAACGATTTTGAAAGCATCTTCCAGCTTCATGTCATGGTCAGTATCGATCGGATTGAAACCAACCGCGCCATAAATGTCCTTTCCCGAATCATAGCATAGCCACTTAGAGAAGGGTCTATGACTTCATTCTCGCAACCACCTTAAGGTTATCGCAACCTAACTGATGTACTAACAACAGTACATCACTAACTGTAACTTGTACATGAGCTAATTTGACCATATATTTTGTCAGGACAAAACCAGTGATGGCACCATTAACCGATGACCGGCTTTCAGCCGAGCGTAACCTGTCCCTAGACTCATCATCAAAGTAGACCTGAACAATATACTGTCTTATTTGACACTGTGTTATTACGTCAATTTAAGAATCGCTTCAAAAAAACTAACACGGACTAGACAATGCACATATATTCACAGCTTTGGTCCTGTGGCCAAACAGTGGACAATGAAGTGTGATATCCTCAGACGGCGGCTACCACACAAGACAGTGCACCATACTGTCTGCCATTGGAGCAGGACAGATAACTGCGGCTGACAGTGCTTACCTCGTTCCTTGCAAGTAAGCGTCGGGGTAGGAGTAAAAAACATTCATCGAATGAGACACAAACAGTGTCTAAATGTCATTTGTTCGCAATCTTGGTCAAGACAGCATTTACCGCTAAATTTTTGGTTTGCGACTGGAATGGAAAACTGGAATAGTCAACGAAAGGTGTGTTTTCAGCAAACAAACCAAATCCCTAATTTTCCTGAACCAGATTAAAGTATTCCGTATCTGTCTACTCCGATGAATCTTCAGAGGAATATGGTCATTTAATACCGAAACCTGATATTAATCCATGAGTATGCGTTCTACACAGTGAGCATTTTGTGCTTCAATAACGAGTAGTCAATAACAAAAATGACTGGGTTTGCATCAAATACGGTTGGCGAAGAACACATTAAAGAAGATGGGCTGGTATAGGTCCCTTTAAATACTCCGAATATTTCCACTTTGTATGTATTAGAGAGTCAGCTTACGTTATCAACTTTTGGTCGACGATTATTTTTATAAAGTGAGCTAAGTTAAATGTTGCTTCATTGCGAGTGTACGGTTGAACTTTGAAGCACGGACTCCAACCTATGCCTGATGAGTTTACGTCGATTTCCCAACCCACCTAACAGGAAAAATCTTTGGATTCTGATGCCATTCTGGTACCGGCGATCACATTGCAACCGATGCACGGCCAAAATCAGTCGGGGGAACCCAAGCATCTGAACACGTCTGTACATTTTACCGCCTCAGAAACACAACCCCAGCCCAGTGACTGCGCCTCTTCCGATTTAGAGGCCGGTGTGTTCACCTCAAACAAGCGGAAGCAGGAAGGATCTACTGCTCGGTCATCGAGTCCAAATGGTATGCGTTACTATCCACGTCGGCCAATGCAATCAATGAGACGATCTTCGAATAACCAAGGTCTTCGCAGGGCAACACTGGGGGCAATTTTTTCTGGTTACAACTCGTCCAAGGTTGAAGGATCAAAGTTGAAAATAAAAAAAAAGCCCTGGCGTACTGACCTTTTGAAATCAGCCCGTGGCGATTTAACCAAACGACAGGATTCGTTCAGTTCAAGACGTCATACGTTACCGGTGGTTCACATCTCCATGGCCGACGAGGAAGATGGTAAGAATGATGGATTAGGAACAAACACTTCAGATTTCACAGAAACACAGGAAGATGCCGTCGGTGTGACGTACACACACGGATTTGACGTAATCTCGATTGGCCAAGATAGCAGAACCACGTCCAATTTCTACAGACAGCTCTGGGGCAGTGCGATTTCTCTGTATCGAAATCTACATGAAGAGGACAGAGAGCTCCGACGTTCATCTTGTCTAGATATATCGAATCGAAACCAAACTTCTTCGAGTGTTCAGACCAGTGAACGGTCTGATTCAACTCTTCTCAGAAAGATCAGCTCCTCTGAACCCAATTCAATGGTCGTTCATGTTGACCTGACCGCTGGTAAATGTGGAATTGAAGACGCCGAATGTTTGAACAGGTTAGTAGCGTACACCAAAAGAACTTGCTTGCTTGTTTGTGCATTGTAATACTGTCTGAAAGCCAGTTGGCGACTAACTGAACATAATGATTTTAACAACATTCTGAAAGTCACCGGCGACTTTTGCTATTCCAGAGTAACTAACCATCACATCTCATACAAAAAGATTACAGTTAAAACGTCTCTAAGAGTATCCGATGTACAATGTTGATAAAGCAAACGTCTAAACCTGGTCACACCAGAGCTCCTTACTCGACTGCTAGACTTGGTGTTGACTGTGCACGTCCACGACATCGATCAGTAATACCTAGTCAATAGGGTTACATTCCATCATCAGATCCGAGTGGCAAATCAGTGTAGATGGAACGAACGGTTATTGTCAAATACCTTAAATGACACTGTTAAATCGAACAGTCCAGGTGTCAACGCTTGGGGAGAGCAGTGAAGTCGATGAGTTAATATGGTACTAGATAGAACAGTGATCAACAGGTTAAAAGTAACAGATCTTAATTGTGATTCCCTGTATAAACCTTGACCAAACAGAACCAGCAGGCTGTATAATGTGTGGTGTTAGACAAACATAAAACGGTGTAACTGGTGTAGTTCAAATTAATGTAACAGTCTGATCGGTATCAAGGTCAGTACATGAGATGACTTATCAACCAGAAATAATTTAACCTTTATATCAATATGAAACAAAGTCATTGCGAGTATATAAAGCGCTTTCTTTCAATCGAATATAAGGACGCTTGGGTGGGTCGTTGAGAAACGAGAGATGGCCCTAGAGGTTGGTAAGGCTAACTGAACCGTCCGATAGCAAAACCATCATGTGGCCTATAGAAAAATGCCATCGATTCGATAAAACAATGATGAGCATAAAGATACAGCTAATGAGGGAAGGTCCGAAGAAGTTGAATATATGTAGAAAAATGGATGAATCGATGTCGACTGCATAACTAAAAGGGTTTCATCTCAATTAGCCGAACAGGACAATTTGACAGTAGTTGTTGGAGAGGTAGAGCAGAAGACGCAGATGGCGGATGACACCGTGAAGTATGAAGTAAAATATGGGATCGGTCACTGGTTGAACAGAGCTCAAAAATGTGTATTCAAGGAAGTCCAATACATTTCACTAAATCTACATCATTCCAAGAATCATTCATGGCAGAGTGCAATAAATCAACAGTTGTTGTGGGAATTGCTGCTAACTACAGTGACCTACGTCTCAGTATTTTTGAACAAAGCTATGTCATACAAACTTCTCCAAGTGTGCTCAGCCAGAACATCGGTCAGTATTCTTAAGCGGTAAGTCTCCAAATCAGTTGATTCTTCAATTCTGACAACAATAAGGGACGTATTGCAAAAGCAAAGATTTCTCCTTTATGATAGGTAAAAATTGAAGAATCTGCCGTTATTCTTTGGTTATTACTGCTCACTAGTATTGTTAGTGTTGGTATTACTGGTGTTACCAGTATTTGTCAATGTTATTAGTGTCAATTTTAATAGTATCAACGGTTTGAGTAGTATTAGTAGTATTGGTGTTAGTAGCAATAGTAGTGGCATTAGTATTATTAGTAATAACACCAATGTTGCTAGTTATTTTTAACATACTTTAATTACTTGACAGTGCAAGGAAGGAAATACAGTGTCTGGTTTCTTTGCAGTATTTATAATTATACTGGTTTTGTACTGTTTCTGACTTCTGGTCAGTGCTGCCCAACTTTCCTTTCTTGTGGTCGGCCAGCCTACTGAAAGCTCCATTTACAACGTTTGGTTTATGTGATTAAAAGGTCCGTTGATAATTTTCCCTATATTGCAATGAAGCTTACCTGTGCTTGACCGGATTCCAGCTGACGACCATTATACCGTGTACTTCAGCACTTACCCTTGGAAGTTGAAGTGCATATCAGAACAAATTAACGATGTGTTACCTCATAAATGTCATACATTGTATGTAACACAGGAAGCTAACTGGGTTTAGTGGTCTTTAATGAAATGTGAACTGTTCAACAACTGTTCCCAAGATGTACCTGTCAGCAGATATTCTAGCTTGTTACTTTACTGTACTCTGCTTTGTGTGTATGTATGTAAAGCAGGACTTAACATACGACAAGCTTGATTGTTCATAGGTGACTGGAGGTAACTGTTACCATGTATTGCAACTTCCAACCTCTTGATTTTGGCAGTCAGTGATTACGGAGTTGAGAGCATGCAAACAAAGGTGTGAATATCTGGACAACTCGCATTTTGTTTGTAACCAACTTTACTTGTGCTCTAATATTCTGCCAATCCACCTGGACGGTTCCAGTGGTGTTTTCACCTGCAACTTACGAGGTGGTGTGGCTTATGTGTATGATTGAACCATAAACGGTAGCACTATAATGCACCCCTAACGTCGCTACTGTGCATTACTGGGTGGACTAGGTCATTTGCTCATTCCCGACTGCACGGGTGATGAGTGGATTGTTTACGCATGTAAGTTAATGACCCATAGTTCTATCTTATGTGCCCACACGTTTACTACCAAAATGGGGCAATCACTAAGTACAGGGTTAAAGAGTCATTTCACCATCCTATAAGTCGTGACCTACTGGTTAAAATTATCGAGCACATGTGTAGGCGAATATCTGCATCTCCTTGGCTTCGTACTTAAGTTAGCTTTACCAGTAATGGGAAGAAAACAGAACTTGAATTTACCAGATCAAACAAATACCCGATCTGACTACTATCCGACCTGACTGCGTGGCTTTAGACTATGTCATCACCACATTAGGTAACATCAGTGGGTTGTTCGTGGCTTCATACAACGATTAGTAAGCCCCATTAACTGACCTATAAGTAACTGGTTACGTGAAATCGTGATTTCAAACTGAATGCACAAACGTGGTACACACCCGAACAGTCGTCCAATAGGCAGCAACCTTTGTCTGAAGCTGGAGAACGATGGCATTGTAGACAAAAAATAGCAACCTGCGAGTTAAAAATGTGACAGAAATCAAAAAGTAAAACGCTTCGAAGGAAATCTGGAGGATATCCAGTTATGCATCCGCAAGCCGATCACACCCAGTTGATTGGAATGATTCTACCAAGTGGACTAATGCGTCTAATTCAGTCTGTGGACTAAGGGTTACTCAGTTATGTGAAATTGAACGCTCAGTCCTGATCATGTTTAGGCCAATGGATTTTGTTTTCATGATCTGTCTGTCCTTCTCAAATATCCAGGCTTTAAAACAATCAGGTACCATTAGTTTTCTCGGTCTACCCAGTTCACTTATCTTGTGTAACGCAACAGTTAGAACACGGAGAACGGCAGATGCAAACCAGTCGCATACGTTCATCACGACCTAATTTATCTCAGAGTGATTCGATTTTTGTCAAATAATTGGGGAGTTGGTTAGTTAGTGAGTGAGTGGAGTGGCAAAGGTTACTAGGTCTAGAGCAGAGTAAAGTTCACGAACAATTGTTTTTGAACACAAATGGCCGGTTTCAGCCGACCAATTGTGAACACCTCAACAAGCAGCAAGAATCTTGCATTAGAATGGTGTACTAAGGTGGTGAATGCACATGCTGAGTAGATAACGTGACCAGTGACCAGGACGGGTCTGTCGGATGTGGGCACTGTTTATTGACGTGTTTGAACGATAGTGTTGTTCTCCAGTAATACGGACTTCTGAACCGACCTAGGCAAATTTGTCTCTACTCTGACGATCAATCATCTCTTGGTTCTTTCTGCGTAACGTTTTGCGGTTATGTAAAAATTGGTAGACACAGAATGAGTCCAAATCGAAAAGCCGATCTCTTTTGATTGAAGGTACTAGTGGTTTTTGGGCCTCAACTAATATATAAAGTTCAGCTGCACTGAGTGTTCCTTGAATGGAAACCTGTGTTACAGAAGAACAACACTATCGTTCAAACACGTCAATAAACAGTGCCCACATCCGACAGACCCGTCCTGGTCACTGGTCACGTTATCTACTCAGCATGTGCATTCACCACCTTAGTACACCATTCTAATGCAAGATTCTTGCTGCTTGTTGAGGTGTTCACAATTGGTCGGCTGAAACCGGCCATTTGTGTTCAAAAACAATTGTTCGTGAACTTTACTCTGCTCTAGACCTAGTAACCTTTGCCACTCCACTCACTAACTAACTAACCAACTCTGCAATTATGCGACATATAAAAGACAATTCGTGCATGCATTTACTACTCTCAGTGTTGTGTTCCGTGTTTTGTTCAAACGTGTGCCTGAAATCAACTGTTCCGAACATCCCTAACAATGTTGATCTATGAGAATTCTGTATGATTATACAGCTTCTTGCTTACTAACCATCCAAACGAAGTCATCTTTTACGATGTACGGTCGTGTGGTGGCCGAAAATTATCACCATTCATTTAGTGTTTTGCTTAACTTTGGCCTTTCTTAATTAACACTGCTTGAATTCTTTGCTTTTCACATGAGCGCACCTGTTGACCGCGTTTCTGTAATTCAGAGCTTAAGCTATCGTTCCGAGGGTCACGTTTTTGGTATACCTCGCTCGCCCATTCTGTAGTCATGTCAGTACGTAAATACACGTTAGTAAATGCCCAAACGGCAGTCACACTTGCTTGTGCCTACAGAATTTTTCGGATTAACTTGGTTTTAGCTGATTGTTTTTTTTAGCTAGTAACCATTAGCTCTTTATGAATTTGTCATAAAAACTGTCGAGGATTCCTCCTCTAAACTTCAGCTTAGCTTGGACTCTGATAACTCAGACTTCGCTACTATGTGGTTCATGTTACCAGTTGTACGTACCTTCAGATAACCCAAACAGTTCTGCATGCCGTAAACATTCAGGTATATGTATACAAAAATGCAAACGTTTGTGAGCATTGTGTTCAACGTACGAGTGTGGGTCAATTAACTCCCGACATAAAACGATTACAACTAGTCAGTGCAAGCCAAAAATGATCAACAGTGTGTGATAAATGATGAGGATTGGCTGAATTTAGTGATCGCTTGCAATGATTACTAAGGCTTTAGAGCAAATTCTATTCGCAACTCACTCAGTTGATGGATATTTGTTGAGGTGACAATTATTACTGTAGTTCAATTTATGCTCACGCTAAAGCTTCCTACCAAACTGTATCTGAGAGCAGCCTGGCTTCATGAGGGTCCGTGTGATTTTGTAAACTTGTCGGCCCTGTTTCATGATAAAATGAACTGTGTCAACGAGAAACGCCTCACTATGCTGACAACTGGCTGATGTGACCATCACATCGCCATCGCCGACAAAACCAGTTACCACAGTGGTCTAACTGTACACAGAGACCTCAGTCAGTTAGTCGGATACTTAGGTCACACACCAGTTTTGTGTTAAAAATGGTAGAACAAACTATAGCTAACTCAGAATGTTAAAAGAACAGTGGCCATCAGTGGTTCAGCGGGCTTTTTTCTGCCAAACGTACTAACTAGTTTAGAAGTATACGTATGGCAAACTGTGTCAATGTCAAGTCAACAACAGACCTTTGACATTCTGAGAAGTAAATTTCCAGCAACTACAAATCAGCCATCACAAGAAGTGGGTTACGATTTGGGCGGGTCTATAGATTTCCCTACATTGTGTCTGGCGTTGCATGAATGACAACAGTAAGCGTCGGTTCAGCAGCAAACAACTGTGCTGGTGACCGCCCGAGTAAGTATAGAATGAACGTTATGAGCCCAAATGTACGTAGATGATTAGTAGAGTTTAACATCACGGTGCTACTCTATAGGTAAGTTTTTCCGTGGTACAGACTACTGTGTATATCACACTCGGATGGCTCTCGATAAGGAATCACAAAAATTCCCTACGAAGCTGGTTGCAACTCTAACACTGGTAAATTTCATTCGGTTAGATAGTGCGTTATTGCGTGTGATTTCACTCAATCTTGCAGTTAGACCAGGTCAATGCCAATAATAGGCTTTGCTCACTCCGAAATGTGAAATTTCATACCCACCAAAGGAATATTCAACTGTTTACCCATTTTCCTTTCATTCAAGCAAACCGCATGATTCAAACACAACACATATTCCAATATCGGTGTCCGACCACATGTTGCCTACTTTCAGTGAGCCAACCCAAATCGTACACACATTATGCCGGGAAATTATGAACGATCTGCAACGAATTCGATATCGCCTCGGCTGTGTGGAAAAAGAACTGGATCAATTCAGAGCATTCACACGAGCACAGAAATAGACTGTCTACCTCATCAACCACTGTTTAGTATCATGTGACAAAGTTTGTATATAACCGTTAACTATCTGTCTGTTTGTTAACGACTTCATATTGCTCAAAACTGCTTGTGGTTATTTTCCAGACGAAACCATATTTTCTCAGAAATACATAACACTTTTCACATGGTGGAATCGTTATATGCATTACAGGTAATCATATTTAGTCCCAATTGTAAAGTGAACTGTCTAGTCACGAACATATCTAAACAGAGACTCCACCCATCAGCCTTCATATTGTGAGTTAGGTTTCGTTCCGCCAGACCAGTGGTCATTCTGACATTACTTTCATGTGTGGATGAATTAATAGCACAGTGCTGATCGTAAGGATAAGAACCAGTTAATACATAATACATTTCACTCGATGTTGCTCAGCCCTGAAATTAACGCTGTCAAACCATTTAAAAAATTCATGGAGGTGAGAATCAGACCGTACTGGAAAGTACTGTCCAGACCAGTGACCAAAAAGACCATCATACTTCTACAACAGCAAAAAACAATATCAACCTGTTCTACGATTATCCTGGTTACTTTCCACATCGATTTCCAATGGTCGGTGGGTGTGCGGTTGAGTGGACGGTTTCACTTTTTGACCACTGTACACACACGGTGTCATTAAATTCCTCAGTGTCATACCCCTACCAGCCGCGCGAAATCAGAACACTAGACTTGAGAGCTAACACTGGTTTTCGGCCACCGAGTAGGTCACCTAGATCGAATGTCGTGGTAACCACAAATATGACCAGTTTGACAATCAACCAATCAGAAGGCAGAGATCTATTGATCCAATTTAACCAGACCACCAGTGCTTGGCCAGGCAAATAAGCGGGAGACAGGACAAAAGTACATCGTCCATCTGCAATGGTGGGGTCGCGTTGGCAGCACAGTGCATATAGCAATAACACAAAACCAAACACTTGACTCCTCCCCTCAATCCTGTCCTAAGACGTGGATCATACGGACGGATGTAAGATTGTCATAGGGAAATCACCAGAATACGTAAACGAGTGAAAATAGTATCCATTTTTCCACCAGTAATACTCCTTGGGAATATCCCAAAATAAAACAGTGCATGTGTTTAGTGAAGATTATGTAGATCCACCAGAACCGTCCAGACTGAAACTCACGTCATTTGCTTCAATAAAGCTTCGTACTTTCATCACAAAGCGGACGTCTAAACTAGCCACCATATGTACCTCATGTTAGAAATTAAGTCTACCGGGTTTTCAATGACAACTTTACAGTTGTCCGTCATCTGCACGCTACCTGTGGCAGTACAGCGGAATAGATGACCCAGCAACCTTAAACGATGCTTGTGTTGCAGCGGCAAGTCACATCGCTGATTTACTGGACAAGGTTTACAAAAAAAGGTTTACAAAAAATTCCTAAAAGACAGCTTTGGTGTGATGATCTTGTCTACAAAATTCGTGAAGAAGTTGTCTTCTATCTGACCCTTTAGCAAGCTAAAGTTCGATCGCTGTAATGGATAACATCGTCACCACAGCTGTGCTTGAAGCTGTTCTTAGTTAGACCCACAGTTGTACTGTTCATGTGTCGTGACAATCCTTCCCTCGAACTGTTTTTGGGGAGTCACGTAACTATCAGTCATTACCATATAAGCAGTAAACAATAATTTCATAATCAGCATCTCCCTCATCAGAAGTAATATATCAGTAATTCACTAGAATCGTTGGAATCACCAAAAATAGGTAAGTTATGGGAAGTATAATGAGCGCATAAAGACCTGACGGTGTACCGAGTGGCTTAATGAGTGGGAAAAGAGTGAAGAAGGAGAATACTCTTTTGTCTCAGAAATATGATGTGATAAAGTGAATCTATATTAAAATATAGTGGCATAAATATATGCCTATCTTGTGTAATCAAACACGAAACGGGCACACCATAACAGCCAACGATTTGCTAGCACTGATGTTAAAGGTTATTCAGACGACAAGCTACATGAAAGTGCAGAATAGCTTCATGAAATATGTGCATCAAGTAATTTCCTAGTGGTTTAGATTTATGATATTGTCGAAACAGAATTTGAAGCGTGTTCCACGTCGGAAATACCTAACACTGAAAGAGTGTTGATTGTAGTTCAGATACTTCAGTTGCCTAGCTGCATCAGCAAGTGACCTCGGAGACGAAGTTTCGTGTTAACTGTGACCTTACGTCTTCGAAAATGTATGAGCTCATGTAACACCTCATCTGTCAATACGAGGTCAACGTCGACACTTTGATGTCTTAGGAAGAACTTGCATAATCAATGAGGATTTACAGCTATAGGTAGTCTATCGGGTCAGTTGTTAATCTCTTGATTCAGGGCAGAACAAGACAGAACTTTAAAGGTTCATTTAGATGAAACTGGCTCTGTACATAAGTAATGGTTAGCAAATTATGCAATTTACAACAAAGTGAACTCTCGGCACGAAATTCAACTGTCAACACGTATCAGTCAATAATGCAATAGCACTTCAATGAAGCGGTACAAATAAACGAAAAGGGGACAGTTCAAACCAGAGTTCGTAGTACCACAGTAGTACCGGCGTATGTTGCGTGTAACTGTGTGAAAGATGTTTGGCCAGTCTTTAACATAATCACTACGTAGGGATATATATGAATGACTTACAGTACGATAGTTTGACAAATGGGGTATAGGTATGAGAGCAGTTAAGATTGACGCTGTGCAGGATTTTGTTTATGGTTGAGTAGCCCGACAATGGAGTCTCGGGAACGGGTGCGGGCGTTCGGTGGTTCGAGCATCCGGACGAACCTTTTGCTATCGTAATCTCAGTCTCACTTGTAGTGATTCAAACGTATTTCCCATCAATTCTGGCCAGAATCAAGCTAACAGATCCAGTTCAAGCAATATTTTCCAATAAGCGAGCGAGTAAAGTAATGGGTTAATTTTTACTACTCATGCCGTACGCTTTCGATCACAACAATATTTCCATAAACAGTGGTCAATAAGTCTGAAAATTTAACTCGAGTTTACGGTAAACTATCTGGTTGGACAGCAAATGCAAACTCTTCAGCGGAATAGGCCTAAAAAGAATAGTTGGCATCCCTACGGACAAGTTACTTGCCTTGTCGTCAAGACCCAGGTGGACGATGGCCTAAGGTCTTCTGAAATAATCGTTTCTGATTCTCGTTAGTGGACGGTGTTCTGCTAGTGGTTCACTTTGTATTTGAAAGAGTTGCTTGTAAGCTCTAACGAAGTGATATGACGCTGCAAACTTTCAGTCTTTCCATTAAATTTTGAATTAAAATACAGTCCCTTCAGACAGTCCGTCGACGAAAACACCAAGGCACCAACAATACCATTCTAATGAACTTCCTTATAAAGAACTGTGTGAATGATTGGTGAAGTACTTTGAAAGTCTGAAAATTTAACATCTGCTAGCTTACGTCTACCGGCGGCTGTGGTCTGTTGCTCACTGGCTTGATGTGGTTGGTCAGACGTGGAAATCCAATTCAAAATCTATATTAATTGTTTGACAATAACATACGATACACCGAGTAAGTCCTCGGCCTGTCATCATTTTTGACTCCCAAGACTTTGAATTAAACGGAGGGTATGGCAGTCGGTCTGTAGTTGATAGACTGGTTGCCACCGACCATTCAGAATTTCAAGACACTCTGTGGAGCCTCCAGGTCTTCGGACACTTGCCCTGACGTTGTAGGTTAAGACGACTTCATGCATAGCATTTCTCTGTTCACCGTCAAGTCATTTCTTAGGGAATCCTTCCCGTAATCAGCAATCAGACTAATTGCAAGAGAAGCCAAAGTAGTGAGCGCCTTTTAGATACGAAGCAAGTATGCACAAGACTTATACATTCTCGCTAATCCAGCAGTGTGTAAACTATAATTTTTCTCGTGAATGCACGAATACAGTGCTGCATATCCGTAACACATTAGGCATAAATCCTGGTCAGGGGGTCTGTGATGCACATTTTCACGGTTAAACTCGATAGGTTGAGTTCAAAAAATTTCGATAATGTGGTATTTTCACATCAACCATGAACAACCCGTTAACCCAGTATGTGTTTTAGTGATCTCTACTTCCATTCAACCGTCAAAGTGAAATCTGGAGTAGAGCACAGATACCTGACAAATTCATCTGAGTAGCTTGACTTCAAATGTCCCGGACTCAAAGCACCAGTACAGTCAGTTTAGACAACTGATTTGCAAAGGTTGCACAATGATAACTAAGGTGTTGCCTCAATGGGAATGCATTTTCTAGAGGTGATTACACGTTGTAGTTAACCAGTATGAGTCCACTGGAAGCAAAAGCTAAGTTGGCGAACAGTCTGCCTACACTTAATAATCTCGGGACACTCACACGACAGTTTGTTTTACTCTAGTTTTTAACGGAGTAAAAACAAAGCCATTTTTCACGTAAGTAGTTAAAACACCTTAGATATCAGAGCAATCAAGTGTACAAATTAAGCACGGCATATGTCAAGGGGGTAACAGAGGGTCAAAACAACCGTTCGACCTAGACCAGTATCATCCATGTATACAAATGTGGATTGCTTAAACAAACTTTGACCCATTCCAAAGTGGCCGGTACACGAAATATGACTCAATTGTAGTGAATACAGGACAAGTGTTAAATCGGATAGAAAGGCAATTCCAGTGAGACAGGGTGCCCTGAACCAACAAAATGCTTCACAAAGTTCCTGGCACTGCATTTCAGCTCGTCTGTGGTAAACTATGTTAGGGTGTTTTTGTGTACGTACTGGGAAAAGCACCTGAGTAGGCGACCGAGTAACCTGATCCACCGGAACGAGTAAAAAACTGAACACAAAGGAAAGTCGCACTTTTAGGCAGCGTGTGTTTGAGCTACACGAAGATGACCATGTTGGAGCTGAACGAAGTTGTATCTCACTGTAGATATTTTCAAATGTATTACGGGTCACACGTTTGATTAACGCCCAGCCCTTATAACCAACCGATAGGAGCCTGACTCTGGATACTATAGTCTATTAAACCGCCTTTTAATTTTTTTCTGCCGTTTGCTGTGAGCTGGTAAGACCAATTACAGGGTAATTTCAACGTAGAAGCTCCACTCACAGAATTAATACGAGCAAACTACGGAGTGCATCCATGCTAACGGAGACGATTTATGCACAGTTACCTCGGTTTCAGTCCAATAAGAGACTAACCTTAGACAGAATCACGCACTACGGTGACGTCTTCTCTTATCATGAGAAATAAGGTAGCTAGTTTTTAGGTCCAATTTTCAGTAATGTTCCAAGTGTGACCAACTGTCTCATTTACTCGGGTACCGAACACTGATTCATGGCTAGCAAACACCAATAAATCTATTGAAAACGTGAACCATCCAACGCACATGTAGTAACTTGTCTTCTAGTTTGTCGCGTCAACTATTGTGACGTACGTTGTAAAATAAACAGGCACCTAGTATTTGCTTACAATTACCAGGCTCAGCGGTTTCGTTACGCTTACCACAGCGATAGATTATCATTATGATTATTATGCTGACGCTTATGAGACTTTATTGGTTTATGCGCAGCTGTACAGTTTGCTGTCTCTGTAGGATAATCACGGTGGTCACGATTCTCTTCGACTGACCTGGTCTCGATCCGTCCTTTCACCCTGCAGGAATAACCGCTTGCCCTTGTTTTCCCCAAAACCGGCGTCAAAAAGCACAAATTCTCCAGTTCGCCTCCCCCAAACATTGATTTTCACTGGCCTGCCCACACACTCGTTGTTGTCTGTCAGTCGTTCCCATTCCTGTGAACTCGATCTTCTTACGGGCTACCGTGACATTATCACCAATTAATCTGTCTGCCCGACGGTCGGACAATTAGTTACACATCAGACCGATTTGGTCTCATTTCGTCAGTTCGTCGATCGTTGTCGTATATACGGACTCTTGACAGCCTACTGCGGTCACTCGTTTTACTTCTTGTGAATGCAAACAAATTGGGGTTTGTTCCTCGTATTTGAACATACTTTTCCTGTTAATAGTACTATGTCCCAAGCAACTTGTGTTAGTTGATAGCTTCTGTCGTTGATTATACGTGCGTCGCTAGACGGTGGTCGGGAGAACGTACAACCTTGTTACCCCATGATATATTTGTTGGCGTCAAGTTTTTCACGCTTTCCCTATCCACCAAGTTGAAACATGTCATTTCTGGTTGGTAGTCAGGTCATATAAAAAACACGTTGTTGGACTGTGGGATTATGCATGCACGAATCTTCTCTCTGTTCACATGATCGGATGCATCACCTGGGCAACGAAGCCCACTGAACCCGTACTCAGTATTCAGAACAAACAGCTTGTGAACAGCTTTCACTCCGACTCGTTTACCATCTGACCGTTTTGGCGACCGCGAAACTCACTCATTTCAGACACGTCAGGTAGGCGAAAGGATAGGAGTACACACTGACCCCTGCTGATCTCCAAGTCATGGAATCATCGACGAACTGAAGTGACCTTACTGCGTTTGTATAAGTATACTTGCATCTCAGTCAGGTAAAGTGACACTTCATCATGTCGCTCATTGAATCTGCGGTGGTCCATGTGCCAGCCGGACGGGCAGAGCAGTGTACCCTATCGGCTGGCCAACACAATGCTTGAAAGATGGTCACCAAGCACAGCAGTCTTTTCCGGTATTAATCAACTGCCAACATGATTGATCATTGCTAAAGTCGAAACTGCCCACAGTTCCACTTACTGGACAACGATTGTCTGGCCTGATAACACTTGACTGACATTCTGATTTACTGCGCTCTGTCAAACTATCTCCCTATTCTGTACTCTAAACCTGTCGTACTTTCCCACTGACGTAGGTTAGCACCATTTTAATTGAGGTAGTGAACGCGACAAATTTTGAGCATATTTGGACTTATCTTCCGTGTCTGCAAACCAAAAATCCTTTTCAGTTCCTCCTGTTTTTTTTTGTTGTCGTATGGTGGTCGTAACTTGCCCTCTGCAAATATATGGATATATATCTTAAACTGGTTATACGTACAGATGCGACTAGAATGTACGAAATGTTACGCCGGGGAACACTACACGGTTCAGGTCCACTTATGTGAAACTCGTTCACCCGGTCAACCTGATGAGACTTCGGATCTGCAACCAAAGTCCGAGTACTTGGTTCTGTAGGAGATAGGATACGAGTATCACTGACCGGGCGCAGCACACGCTATTACTGGAATGGTGCTCAGTTTCAAAGATGGAGAGATTGCCAGTGAATTTGTTATCTTATGAATTTCAGAGTGAGTTAAACAGCAAGGAAAGTGCATAAGGCGAAAGAATATGTCAAGTTGAACACCACTCAAATTTGACCACAGCCTTCTCATTCAGACAGACTTTCCAGCCAGCCTATTTCGGAAAAAAGCACAGAACTCGAGTTTGGCCCTCATTAGAGCTTGTCAACGGTGCGTAACCATGTGGGCGGTGCCAACCAATAAGAACGAGTGACCTGTCACTCAGTCAGGATTAATCGCTACATGTAGTCTATCGGGGCACCTGTAAACCTATCGATTCAGGACACAACAAAATAGAATATTGAAGCTTCACTCGGATTAAATTGGTTCTGCACATAAATAAGTTGTGGTCGGTAAATCACAAGTTACGGCTAAGTGAACTCCGAGCACGAAATCTAACCGTCAGCAGGTATCTGTGGACGGTGCCAACCAATAAGAACGAGTGACAGGACGCAAGCCAATCAAAGTCAAGGAAGTTATTTTTGTCTCATATATATTGATTCGCATTAAGACATTATTGAGATTCAATCTGTCGTGTAGTGAATACACCGTTCTTGATATCACCACTTGACTTCTTCTACATGGTGACAGAGGTGAAAGACCAGGATCTGCCAAAGATGACGTCCGTTGGAGGTCTGAGCATAGTACCACCAGCCCCACTGAAGCTGAACGAAGACGATGATCTTGCCAGCCGATGGAAGACATGGAAGCAGAAGTATGAGGACTTCCGTACGCTATCTCGTTTGGCGACTACTGAGAAAGAATATCAACTCGCCATGTTTCGGCACGCAGTCGGAGACGAGGCAGTGAGACTGATGAATACATTTTCATTCGAGCCGGAAGAAGACGCCGGTGATTGGGAGGTGATGATGAGGAAGCTAGAACAGTTTTGCTTGGGCCAAATGAACGATACGTTTGAACGCTACAAATTTAACAGCCGCACACAGGGACCAAGCGAATCAATGAATCACTTCATTCAAGCGCTGATGTCTATGTCCGAGTCATGCGGTTTCTGCAAATGTATGCAGGACAAGTTGATCAAAGATAGGTTGATCATTGGGATGAACGATGCCAACATCACCAAACGTTTGCTGAAAGACCCGAAATTGAGTTTGAAGCAATGCATAGATATTTGCCGCAGTGAGGAGGCAGCCGACAAAAAGGCAGAAGCCCTCAGAACTCACTCGACAGAAGAAATCCACCGGATCAACGCAGAATACAACCGGAATCTGAAAGGATGCTCCTTCTGCGGAAGACGTCATGGTGCGCTAAAGGAACAATGCCCGGCATGGAAGAGAAGGTGTGCAAAATGTGGAAAAGCCAACCACTTCGCGAACTGCTGCAAGAGCACTTCGATAAATTCCAACCGAGCACCATACTCCCCGACCATCAGTGCTGTGAAGATGGAAGAACAACATCCAGGAGTACGATCGGCGGAAATCGAACTCGATGGAAAAAGGATCAACTTCCAGTTGGATTCGGGAGCAGGTGTCAGTCTCGTTCCACGATCTTGCATTCCCACGGTGCCGCTGAGCGCCACGAACTTAACGCTTCGCATGTGGAACCGGACTGCTGTGAAACCTGCAGGAAAGTTTACAGCAACCCTCCGCAACCCAGCCAACGGAAAGCAGATCCAACAAGTGATTTTCGTGGTCGAGGAAGATTTCCTGCCACTTCTGGGAGTCGAGGCTATTGAAGCGCTCGATCTGGTAACGTTCCACTGTATCAATGCTATAACTACTGAATTATCACATATTTGCGAAAAGTATCAGGGCGTTTTTGATGGCTCCTTGGGAAGTTTCCCGGGCATTTGCAAGCTATCAATAGACCCAACCGTACGACCAATCGTGTTACCTATGCGTCGCCTACCGTTTGCGATAAAGGATAGTTTCGAAAAAGAGATTTCGCGTTTGGAGAATCTGGGAGTGATCAGGCGTGTGGAAGTACCTACTGACTGGGTAAGCCAAGTTACCGTTGTTACTAAAAAGTCTGGTGAATTGCGCGTCTGCATCGACCCAAAGCCACTGAATGCAGCTTTGAGGAGAGAACACTATAGACTTCCATTATTAGAGGATATTCTTCCGTGTTTAGCTGGCGCAGGTTACTTTACGAAGGTTGATTTATCAGCCGCTTTTTGGCACGTAAAACTTGATGAAGAATCCAGCTTTCTCACCACCTTTGGAACTCCGTTTGGTCGATACCGCTGGCTTCGACTTCCATTTGGTTTAAAAGTTTCGAGCGAAATTTTCCAAAAGCGCCTCATTCAATCCGTAGAAAACCTCACTGGTGTTGTGTGCATAGCGGATGACGTTTTGATACACGGTCGGACTAAGGCAGAGCACGACCAAAACTTAGAAAGATTCCTTGCTAGGTGCCAACAACTAGATATCAAGCTCAAAAAAGAAAAGATTGAATACTGCGCGACTGAAGTAATTTTTCATGGGCATTTATTAACAAAGGACGGACTCAAGCCAGATCCAGCTAAGGTAGAGGCGATTAGAGATATGCCGCCACCAACCGACGTGAAAGATGTATCGCGTTTCAACGGCATGATCAACTATCTGAGCAGATTCTTGCCTCGTTTAGCTCAAATAATGCAGCCTATTAGGCAACTTACACACAAAAACACTGTATGGACGTGGGGCGACCCACAGGAACAGGCGTGGCTGAAGGTGAAGCAACTGATCATGAAAGCACCAGTTTTACGCTATTACGACCCACGACTGCCGTTAGTCGTCCAGTGCGATAGCAGCCAGAGTGGTATCGGAGCCGTGTTGCTACAGAATGGACAACCTCTGGATTTTCGCAGCCGAAAAATGATCGATGCCGAGACCCGGTATGCACAAATCGAGAAAGAACTACTAGCAGTTGTGTTCGCCATGGAAAAGTTTAATGACTACACTTTTGGAAGGAAGACGACAGTTCAAACCGACCACAAACCGTTGACCACCATTGTTAATAAGCCGTTAGACAAGGCTCCGCGCCGTTTACAGTCTATGCTGGTACATCTACAGAAGTATGATTGTGATATAATTTACACCCCAGGAAAGGATATGGTACTAGCCGATACGTTATCGAGAGCACCCGTACCTACATGCGAAGACAAAGGGGCAGAATTCGATCAGGTCCATCTCACACTGGCCGAACCAGACGAGCGGATGTCACGAATACGTGAAACCTTCGCAGAGGACGAAGAAATGCAAAAACTCATGCAACAAATCCGAGAAGGTTGGCCGGATAATACCCGATCTGTGGAAGAAATAATCCGCCCGTACTTCAAGGTTCGAGATGAGTTGACTACAGAAGACGGACTGATTTTCCGTGGGAACCGCCTTGTGATCCCCAGACCGGCAAGGAGAGCAACACTGCAGGAACTACACCGTTCCCATTTGGGCATCAACGGATGCATAAGGCGTGGGAAGGAAACTGTTTACTGGCCTGGGAGTACGAGTCAAGTTAAAGATTTCGTGTCCAACTGCGATGTCTGTAATCAACACGGTAGTCGTCAACCGAAGGAACCTATGCACCGTCGCACCGTACCACATCGACCGTGGCAACATGTGGCAGCTGATTTGTTTTCACATGCAGATTAGACGTACCTCCTAGTCACCGACTACTTCAGCGATTTCTTCGAAGTCGAAAAGCTTAACACAACCTCATCGGAAGAAGTGATCAACAAACTGAAAAGTCAGTTCGCACGATACGGGATTCCAGAACGCGTCAGATCAGATGGTGGTCCACAGTTCGCATCTCATCAATTTGCAGACTTCGCTAATAAATGGCGTTTTGCACACGAGATTTCCAGTCCTTATCACAGTCAGTCTAATGGAAAAGCAGAATCAGCCGTCAAAGAAGCAAAGAAAATAATGAAGAAATGCCTTGCAGCCAAAGAAGATCCGTACTTGGCCCTGCTAGAGCACAGAAACACACCGTTTGCCGATATAGAACTGAGTCCCGTACAAAGACTTTTCGGGCGACGAACGAAAACCAGGATACCTTTGGTTGAAAACGCTTTAGATCCACATCAAACCCCATGGACGGTAACACGACAACGTTTGAAAAAACGCATGGAAAGGGAAGCACTGATATACGACAGAGGGTCGCGGGAATTACCACAACTGGCAGAAGGTGATTCAGTTTGTATACAACCACTTGGGGCAGGAACAAACACCTGGCAAAAAGGAACAGTTGTTAGAGGAGCAGGCGAACGGTCGTACGAAGTACTATGTAATAATCAAGGACTACTGCGAAGAAGCAGAGTGCACTTGCGTAAAGGATCCACGTTGACCCTGGATAATAGTTCTAGCCTAATCGAGAACAATCGGGAACACGAATTCGTATTGAGAAACCGGAAGATCCCCAAAGTTATTTAAAAAACAACGAAGGATGTGGACAGTGCCAACCAATAAGAACGAGTGACAGGACGCAAGCCAATCAAAGTCAAGGAAGTTATTTTTGTCTCATATATATTGATTCGCATTAAGACATTATGGGGATTCAATCTGTCGTGTAGTGAATACACCGTTCTTGATATCACCACTTGACTCCTTCTACAATCCGTGGATTGGAAGTGGCTACTGCTTCATGGTTCGCCAGAGTTTGACTGACTCTTCGGTTCAGTTCACAACGCACTGTGGACACCGATAATGTCGGCAAGAGAAAATCTCAGAGCTCTCTAGTCCCCAGTAGAGATCTTTCGATGTGCAGACTGTTCCAAGTCCTTCACGGGTAACCATTATTTGGTTAAACAAGCCTGATCAGATCAAATTTTCAGAACAACTCTTTTTAACACAAAGCAGTCTCCAGCTCTGTCTGACGTGTGTATCAGTGTTTGGCTATGATCAACGAAACTCAAGTATTTAGCGGACCATGAGGAATTTTGATTAACTTCCACTCATACACAGAATGATCAGATTGTTTTCCGTCATCCGTGAGACTGAGTCACAGTTGCTAGTCACTAACATGAAGTTGATATTCCATCTTTGAAAACGACATCAAACTGCAACTCCAAGATGCGTTAAGTAACTTGTACCTCCATTTCCATTGCAAACCCTAGTCGACAGCTCGGGAACATTGTCAGCCACTATTGGGTATCGCTGCCAGTAAGGGTGACGACGGACTGATGGTGATGATGATGATGATAAGGGTAAATCCGAGTAAGAAAACACACTTGTTTGTAAGCCAGCGTGATAACCTCCATATATAAACCATGCATATTTTTATATAGGATGAACATCACCCACAACTGATCGCAGCTGTTGTATTCCCGCAGACTTTCCAGTTGGCCCCTCTCGGAAAGAGGCACTATACTCGAGTTACGCTCTCAATAAAGCTCGCCAGTAGCGCCTATTCTTGCCACGACTGAGGATGGAACTCCGGCTGCAACTTCCTGAGCCGACCTGATGACAGATGTGACTGAAGTATCCTGTGCAACAGCTGAGTCACATTCTGTTGCACAAATCATTGCACTTGACGTGAGAAACGCGGGTTCTTCCGAGATCAAGTCAATATCTGAAGTGGACTAACTTTCCAAGTGGCTGCATACATTCCCTTTCTGTTAACTAAACAAGTCGATTCCAAGACTTTACAGATTAATTAATTTGAGGTTCGTTTTTGAACAACCTGAACAAAGTACATGTTGACGTTCCTTCTTCCGAAAAACTTGAGTGCTGTTGCCATTAAGTGGTCCGAACGGAATGCATATGGTTGTTTGACGGGTGTATTGATGCATCGCTGCTCACCCATGTTCTTCAGATATCTCAAACCCCCCTCAGAAAACTAAGCATTACAAAGAGGAAAACTCCCAACAGCCAGCTTATCACGTGGCAAACGCGAGTGACTGACAGTTGCATAACAAGCATAAGTATAGTAGCATCAAGCCGTTTTCAAACACAATTCAGTGTGCCTAATACCAGCCCGGTACAAAAAAGGTCGCTCCCAGGAAGGATCGAGCTCCTGACCCCGGATTTACTAGCTCAGTGCTCATTGTTCACTGAGCTATGGAAGCAGTCATCTGGGCTGATTAGATTTACTTGAGGATAACCCCATTTTAGGTCTGTGTAAGTGTGGTGGTAAAACTACATTTGTTTCTACGTACGGTTAGGTGTTTCCAAATATAGGTGTACTGGAGCTCTTCGCCGTGATACCTTGGGTACCCACTAAGAAATTACGATATCTCAGTGGTGGTCAGTGAAAACGTTGTTAATCGTTTAGGTGTGGTTGGGATGTGGTGTACACGCTTCATGCTGTGATGCTCGTCGGGCCCGTGTCCAGCCCTATACCCTCGTGCATTCCTCTGTTCTCATCTTGGTTTAACAGCGTCACGTGTCCTTGTTTCGACCACACCGACCCGCATCTGGCTGAAGTATTCTAATTGGCTAAGTGTGGAGATGGTTTCTGCTACGTGGGTACGTTCGGATGTGGAAGAGGGATTTCGCGCCACCTGCAGATTGGGTGCGTGTGGGTCACTTATTGTAGACAGCACGAGATGGGCAGTCTGAGGGGGTGAGGGTGAGGCGACGGCTACGAAGGAGACCTACACATAAGCAATGCCGACACGTTTATGTTCACAGGACACCCTTCATTTTACGTTTCGCTTCTTATTGGACTCTCCAGCTCAGGCTAATCGAAACTGTGTTGCACCGTTTAGGCTCGTCATTGCGGGCACGGCCGAACCCATATTTTCGGTAGGGATTGCAAGCCACAACGAGTACATTAGTAATGGCCCAGTGTGAATGATACCAACGTTGCACCGTGCTTGGAAAAATGAGTCACTGAAGTGTGGTGTTGCTCACCTTTCCTGTCTGGGAGTGCGATTTCCATCTGTCTGCAATGCATGCGTGGGTGCAGCTGTTACGGTCGTGGAAACGGTTTCAGAGTTACGATTCAGACAAGAAAGTTCACCTACATGTTCTGCGATGTGATAGGACAAAGTAGGTCAGACAGTTGAACGGTAGGATATTCGTTTATCACTTCAATCTGACTACTGAACACATTGTGGGGGCTTGTCCTTTTCTGTGGATGACCGTTGTCTGCGTGTCTGTTAAAGAGGTGATGGAAGCGTTACTCATACATCTTTTCCGGTATTCATGCCGTGTCATGAGCAGCCTTATAATGTCAGTCAGTTTGGCGTCCGACAACACACTTTGTTAAACGAGAGGTTGATTAATACGGGCGTCTACATACGAACCTGTGCAGGATGGTATAGGAAATGAATTACCTGTTTAGTTTAACTTGGCGAAGTCATAAACTATTGTGCTGTCCTGAAAAGTGACATGTTTCGTCAGCAACCGGCTGGTGGCTTCTCGTGTGCCCAACAAATGCACTTTGTTGAGCTCGATAAACCACTAATGACTTGTCAATGTGAAGCAGCTGTCACAAATTTTGCAGTGCAGAAACTTTGGGATGACACATTACGTGCAAAAAGTTTGTAAGACGGGAATGGCTACTTCATTACCAGAATAGGGAAACCGAGAACGTTTGTACTCAACGTTTAAAGCAGCTATGGTGTGTGCAGTAGATTCAAAATGTAAATGGAGGGTAAACAATAGCCAAGGAATGTCATAACCTCACCTTCAACATCAAAAACAAACATGAGTGTCTGTCTATAATCACATGGTTTGGACATGACCAAGAGTGTACCTTTATGCACAGCTAGTCTCCTATACAATGTTTTCTTGTCCATGAGCATGCCTAAGTCGTCCGTAACCACGATGACAAGTGGTTGTAATGCTTTCAGTTCACGCATATCTGATCCAATGGCCTCTTTGGACCGTGTATGAAAGGGCTCCACCTGCCTCAGAAAAACGGAAAAATTATCAAGAGTATTGTATAGGGATTGGATTAAACAAACGCATCGAAACGAAGTCAACCATTGATTCGTAGAATTATAAGGCCAATCAGTGTCGAAAACACGATCAGACTTGAATGTCAGCGCGGGGACCAATCAGCACGGCACGGGGGTCCGGCATCGGATTTTGTTATAACGAGCACCGGAGTAAAACAAGTTGTTTAAGTGCGTCACGCGTTGAAATAAACGAGCTACAAGCGGAGTCGAGCCGACCAATGAGAAAGCGAGAGCGTCGACACCAATTGTAACTCTTCATTTTACCGATGCGTCTAGCTCATAAAATAAGCAATAGAAACTCAATAAACTGAGATTTGCTTTGTGCCACGAGGACTGACTTGTGCTTTCGTTCAGGAAGGTAGCGATTTTCAACATATACGACCTTTGACCTGCTTCGATTGCATCCCACATATTCGATAGATTGGCTTGAACGAATCGGTCGGATTGATCAGGTGGTTTGAATCGATCAGATGCGTGGCGAACGCAGACGAACAAAGCCTTATTGATTCTCGATCATCCCGTGACCCGAAAACCAATGACCAGAAACCTAGTGGAGAGGGAGCACTTGGCTTCATTGAAATTACCGTGACAGAATAAGAATGTAATAATATCCAGACCTGACTGTGGAGCTCGAATCGCCATCTTACATGAGGCCGATTGTTCAAGTACATTGAATGCGTTAGTGAGGGATAAAACCACATTCTCAAACGTACAAAACGACAAGGACGAAAAAACAGTTACTAAAAGGTCACTAACAAAAACACTTAGATGTATGAAGCAGAAAGACCTGATAGATTCTGCAACTTTTTGAAAGAATGGACCTGCAGGCACTGTAATCCCTAGACTCTGCGGGTTACACAAGGTACATAAAAACGACCCTACAAGTGTAATGGTGTCGCTGAAAGAGTAACCAAGATACCTAATGCAGCAATCAATAAAACAGACTTCGCAGCTCAGTTTACCTCTACACCGGTAATGGGCTACAAGTTGAAATATGCAATCATGGTTCATTTCTCCTCCTTTTGTGTTCAGGTTTCGTTCGCTCCCGTAGAATGGGCTGCATAGGCCGCACAACACGGCGATTATCCGAATGCATTCGGAAGCACCAACCGGCGTGGCTAACACGAGGATGGATGAGGCTTTGTTCGTCTGCGTTCACCACGCATCTGATCGATTCAAACCACCTGATCAATCCAACCGATTCGTTCAAGCCAATCTATCGAATATATGGGATGTAATCGAAGCAGGCCATAGGTCGTATACTGTCAGTTGCAGAGGCTATTACAATCCGACTACACTCATAACCACTGTGTGCCCAAAAACGATGAACTTTCGATGGACGTGTACACAAACCCAGGATAGAACGATCGCATAGATGCTACGCTTCTCCCGCAGACTTCGTGCAACTCACGTGGTCAATGTTATGTAACTAATTCTGATGACTCAAACCACACAGAAGCCACTGACTGACATCTCTTGCCCAGTGGTATGTTACCTATCACCCCCATATAACCCGTATAAATGTTATCTTTAGCTTGATGATGAAACACCGAAAACGAGCTTGTTTGCTACGCACTTCTCTTTGTCACATAGACTTCGAGTCCGTCCCCAAAGTTGGGGACAACAGTTTCTCAAACTTATCTGTAGAAAGTTTGCTGGCCCTTACATCACTCACTCTGAAAGATCAGGAAAGGGAAGAATTGACCCAGCAGCCTTGCTACGGCGCAACAATATCAGTTTCCGAGCCATGTCTGATTTCCACGGGGTTGAGGGTGTCTGGAAAGCAACCACTGATCATTTGGACGCCACTGTCTGTACAGTATCATTGAGGCCGTCTAAACTATTTCCAAAATGGTCGGCTCACTTGTCATTCGGCCAAAATGGTTGGCAATAAGCAAACCGTTCGTTTCAGTCGCTTACTCGATTGCGCCGATTAGACGGTCAACACAGCTACCAATCAGAAGACAACATACTCCGCTTTTTCCAGGTATTTTGTCAGCTCCATCTCCCGATTTCACGATTTAGTATTGTTCCAGGAATTTTAGTAACAACCAAAAAAAATCCATATACCTACTGCATGCAGCAATCATCAGAGTCACACAACACTGTTCTATTTATCGGCCCACTGTATTAAACAAACTTCATACTGACAGATGTGTCAAGCTCTTTGGTCGTTGGCTGTAGGTGAAGACCTCATCCAGGTTGCTGTCTTGATGGAGAATTTCCCTCTAGACTGCAGACGGACACAGTGAGTATTGCGTTCAACCCTACACACGGGTAGATAACAACCCGGTGGAATATAGGTAGACTGACAGAGATGCCAAAAGATAGTCTGAATGATAGCAAATCTGTATATATGTGTATGCGGTTCTGGATCAGAAATTACCGTAGGCAACAATTTCGGTCACTTTTGTGGTAGAAAACTAATCCACAAGTGGTCCAATGGAGCCAGCGTTTCAGTTCTTTTTCATTTGTTCGCGTCGAACCTTTTGTAGGTCAAATAAGCAAATCAGCTTACTTGGTCGGATCTGACAAAACCATAGAATGCGATCCAAATAAAATACCGTGGTAAGCAACAATTTTACTCAATTTCGTAGCTAAAGTTGATAGAAACCGGTGCAATCGCAACAGGTGAGATGTCTAAACTGTGTCCAACCAATGAGTGCGTATAAATGAGTCACAGTCAAACGCTCTATTTACGAATCAAAATATCAACATGGATACAGATTCGCGATTTGAGAAAATGTGTGGGATCGAAAACGCACTGAACCGGACTTCATAAATCAATAAAAATCATAATATAATCAGTACTTACGTCCTGCTATAAAATTAATCATTATTGCTCATTGGACCACCCAACCGTTTGTATTAAGATGCTCTGTGGCATGCGGTCCTGGGAATAATCTGTCGTCACACGGTCTACCTGCCTGTGAACACAGCTCAAAAAACTAAATACGCTTACTTTTGTAAAAGACTCAGCACTCGGGAAACTGAAGAAGTACTACACTCTCAGGTTTTGAGCAAAGGATTTATCCACAAGCAGTATGTAGACGAACGAAATATTTGAACTAGGTTTGAATATATCAATCCGAAAGGGGGTAGCATTCACCAGTTGTGACGGAGAAAGTTTACCCGCATACACTTAGACTTTCTAGTTGTAACACTGCTTATTGGGTACACGCCTTTAAATGTTCCTGTAAACCGGATATCTCAGTCTGGTAGCACGTTTTTGTATATGCTTTAGTCGACCATTGTATGAGTCCAAACTATAGCAAGTCTACAAGTTTGCGATTTTCTAGTACATCTGACCGCTGGTAGCTCCACTTTGTCTCCATTCTTGGATTTTTCAGACTGTGGCCACAGTCTATGCACACATCATGGGAATGAAGCTGACCGTTCTGCAAACGGTTTGATACACCAAGGGTTTTAAGATGATAGATGGTACACATAATTTTCTGGAAAGCTTTTTTACTTCATGTTTGAGACTGAGAGACTGTAACGTGCTTCGTCAGAGTTTGCTGACTGAGGCGCTGCTGATCAGAATGATAAATGGTCAAATGTTCCCCATGTAGTACGCCGTTATTTCGGGCATTCGAGTTAGCTCGCTGCTTACTGTTTCATCAGATGTTTTCTGTTCTGTCCACTTCCATTTGCACTAATTTTGCAACTTTCCAAAACAGTAAGTTCTCTTTATACCTTTAGGCTATCTTGTTTGTTAAGCCGTTTTTAGTCTAGTGACTGCTTATTTAATTTTCGTTGCGGATTTGCTAAAGTGTTTGGTCAGACGGTGATTGTTACTGCGTAGAGCGGTAACGGTGTCATTAGCCGCCTATTTCAAGGTACTGAGTCTTACCTACACAGCCCGATAACAAGAACGTGTTCGTAACAACACTGGTCCTCTGCGCAAGACTGCTGATCGGGGTCACGCGCTTCCCTAGAGTGCAGTAATTTGATAAGAATCACCCAGCCGTCTAGATATCAGTAAATCCGCGTGATTCAATATGAACTGCTAAAGTACAAGTGTTATCCTATGGCGAACGTTTTTGCCGTACAATTTATTGATAGACACATGGCACTGACAGTACCGAAACTTATACTATAGTCGAAGAAAAAGGTGTTGGCTTACGGGGCGTTATGCTACATAGGCAAGGTGTTGGATGATCTGGATTCGTAGGACAAGTAATGGAATTGGAAAGACCCACATTGTGACACTGCTGCGAAACTTGCTCAGACCCATCATTTTGGTTTGTGCACAACCCAAAGAAACCTCACCTAAATGTGTGACCTTAGCTTGTGCTTACTCTCTCCAGTGTTCCTGTGGAGCAACGAACGTCTGTCTCGCAGTCAGGAGCCTTTCTTAGAGAACACGTGACCACCAGCTCACATGGCTGACCAAAAGAGAGGTGAAATCTATTTCTAAGACAACTCTGGCTTACCTTGATTATTCAGAACATCAAGTCTCATCTGATTGAATTCCCAACCCGTTTACCACCTGACTTATCGTCGCTCCAAAGATTGTGATTGCGCGTTTGGATGTGGCTTTACAGTCACTGCCGTTATGTGGCTATTAGGGTTGTAGTTAAAGCATTAGTCTCACAATCAAAAGGGCCGGAGTGCAAATTCCGGCCCAGAGGAGCTCTTATAAAAGTGAAACCCGAACCGTGCGCTCCCTTTGGAAGTGCGCTAGCCGAAAAGTCTTGCTGAGTGCGAGAGCTGTGATCAAGTACGAACGATGATTAATTTGAATTAGTCCAAAGGTGTCAATCCTCGTATTCTGAGCGGCGAAGAAGACATCGGGATTCGATAATGCTTACAGTATGGTTGGTTTTTAAAGCTCACGGAATTTTTGTGACTGTTAGTTCACTATCGAGTGCCTGTGGCTGCCCTATATTGACGGGACAATTGGCATATTTAAGTAATTCGAACTAACTCTTTTCCGATCAACTCTTCTCGACGTCAAAGTATAAAGTCAGCTGGTAGATGCGAGCGTCGTAGAATTCCCTCAATCAAAAACGGACTAAATTATTTAAAAATTGCAGTCCTGGTTATCTCGATTACATATGGGAATAGGCAAGTTTATAGATGGAATCAAGCGATGCATCACCTCGTATTTTGCTGATAAAAGAAGTTCACTGAACTCACTGAGCTCTCTTGGTCTGTTGATTGTCTATCAAGAACACACTTTCCATCCAGTGTGAGTTAACAATGATAGAATCCAAACCGACTAGTCGGTAGATAGGATAATTTGAACACTACTTATGATCGATAACGGTTATCACATTTTATTGACTTTTCAGTCCCTTCAAAAGGAAGCACAGTACTGGAGTCTTGTTGGTCAGTATTGAATTTTCGTACGGAGATTAAGACAAAACCCTGGGCACGTCCTCTTGAGGCAAACCGGGATTCAGTTCCCTGTAGTGGTAATGCAACGCACTACCGAAGAGCACTAAGGGGAACGAAACTTGGTCAGAGTGTCACTTTCAGAAAAGTGTCGAATGACAAGTCGGTGGGAATGTGAGAGCCGTGATCGACTGTGAATGATATACGAGTTTTGTGGATCATATCTATTAATAGTTTGATTTGGACTGTCTGTTAGTTCCAAGTCAAATTAATTGAACCCTCCTCTTGAGTAAATGGGCTTGAATGAGCTCATTTTATCAGTATGACATAGAACAATGCAACCGATATTCAATAACTTCAACTGACCTTGTGGCAACGTTGGGCTGATCTGGGCTGTCTTGTAGGCTCTTTGTAGATTACCCGGAATCAATGACTATGTTTGACGCTGTGAACTGTCTGCCAAATCTACTGCAATGCCACGCCACCGAGTTCCTGATTCTCATTTTCAAGACGTCCTGGTTGATACTTTCCTACCCATTCATCAAGCCGTCTCGTCATGTGCCTAGTGTAATCCACTGCACAGAAAAACGGGAAAGATCAGCCAACCACAATTCGGACGTAGACAGGTATCGTTTTTCTCACTTTAAGAGACAGAACGTGCATATCCGGGAGTCGTGATTAACTGAACACACATTTCATTCATACTAGCTAACACTGGCATAGTCCAAAACACCAAAACACTGATGGATAGCATCAAACAGCTGCTATTTGTAATACAGAATTTCCGTTCGCCAACGTTTACTCTGAGTGGTTGCACCGGTATTTTAGGTTAATACAATCAATGTGTAACCAGAGGTGAAGGCAGGATTGGAAGATTTGTGGTAGAATGTATATTTAATTGTAACTGAGGATTATTGCAATAGTTATTCTGACGTTGCAACAATTTTTGCAACAGGCAACAACACTGCTGTTGTGTGGTCAATCAAGCAAAATGGTATTCGTGTGGTTTTCCAACTGATGTCCCCTTCTACGTTTCGCTGCGCAGGGACAAGAACATGAACAAATACAACGTGAGGTGGCAACGTCATGCAATTTCTTCTGTGCCGAAAGCTCGGGCTTGACCTATAGGTGAACGATATTCTTAACTGTGCAGTGAGGATAGTGTTCTTCATGGGCGTGTCGACCCTGCCCCTTAGCAACATACTTTCAAGCTCACGGTTTTACCGGAGATTCACGTAAACCTTTCTGCCCGACGGAAAGTGTGTCATCCCACGGTCCTGGCGGTCACACGCTGAAGTCCAAGAGTTTATCAGGTTACGCATTCGCGCGAAATTATGTGACCACATTGTGAGCTTCGAATCTAGGATATCATTAATACATATATTGTAGTTGCGCTTTGCGCCACATTCCGGCCACCTTTTTTTGTACTTCACTAGTAAGCAGTCATGGAAGCGTGCATATTGTTAACAATACATTCACTTTCAGTGACTGTCATGGCCATGACGATTACATAGTCTTGTTTCCACTGTGAATTCAAGGTTTCCGTTAGTTGTGCACGCTTAACTGACGGCAGGACAGCAACGTGAGGCCTTTGGCGCAGTTTTGGACCACTGGGTCAACCCTAAGATATCGTTTTCAAGCCAGTCAACCGTATCGCACGTTTGCATAGCAATGGTGATGCGCCGCCTGTCGGAGGCGACGGAGACCCTCGGAATTCGGTTTCGGAGTTGTCGTATGTGTACATAGAAATATTTCGTTCAATAGTCTATGTCGTAATACACTATGGATGTCGTAACACAGCGAATATTGCCGTAATCTTAGAATGATTTCCAAGTTCGTATTGTGTTAAGAAACGTTCAGTTATCTCTTTACTAACGTTCCTACATGTGTAACAGTGTTTTTGATCTGACGGTAGCACAACAAAAACCAGCATGCTTGCTACACTCTGTATTCACTTTGATTTATCCAGAGATACCAGTAATGAATACTAGATTTTGCTAAGCAAATAGAAGACGAGCTTCTAAGTAAATCCTTGTGAAGATATCTTATAAAGGCAACCATAATACAACAAACAAGTCGAAACTTATGGTCTGCTGTGACTGACAATACTTTGTGACTGCTGTACGGTTGCTAATTACCACTAGGAATGTTGACTAGTTTTCCCACAGCGGTTATCTATCAAAACATCCCGTCTGTATAGGTAGAACAGAATAATATCTACATTGAAGAATGCGTGAACGTATGGTTTAGTCTCTGGTGTGTACGGTGACGCTACAGACACTGGCACTAGCATTAGTCAACCGAAATCTAAACCTGGTCCGTCGCACAGCATACCACGAAAATAGGTCACATGGTTGACCCACGTAAGTCTTTTGATGTGCCATTGCTGAAATGGCTTCCGGAGTGGTTCGTGTTCTCCAAGCCAATGTTAACCTATACTAGTGATTAAGCCCTGAATTTACACAAATTACTGACTCAGGCAGTTTATCCGCTTGAAAAGTGATAACTGTGTTGTCTGAATAAATAGTCTAATTGTTCATTGGATATATTGACCTTGATACCCACGTGTTCTGTAATGTTTCTTCTTTGTGACTGAGATCAAACGGAGTGTTAACGGATTGCCACATAAGTCTCCTGTTATTACTGATAAAACAAAACATGGTTGAGACGTTACTCTCTCTTTTCCACTCTATTTCATGACGTTACTACAGGTATGCCTGAAACGAGCGAAATTGCCGTTCGCACCTGTTAACGCTTTGCTGGAAACCACCAGAATTATGAAGTAACACACAGTTGAACGTGTAACTAGCAGGTTGTTTCTCGATTGTGCAAAGTGTTAGTGCACACCGTTAGCCAAATTTAGCGTTACCGACACAGTTTTTTAAAATATATATTTCCGTATCATTCAACCACTGTAACGTAATTTTCACGAGTGGTTAAATTTAATATATGATTAACTGAGTACTGGTTCATGTGTTCCCTCCAAAGCTAACATAACTTATGTCAACATATGTTTTCACCTGAAGACGGACATTCTTGCTCATAGCGACAATGTTATCTTCGCACTCTTCAGAAAAACAAATGGTTGATCAATTTATGTGTAGTCCGTAATGAATCCCTTTTTGCTTCCAGGTTGAGTCTTTCCGACCAAGAGAATAAAATTTAAGAGAAGCGCTGTCGTTTCTAATTCAACAAAGTGATAACCTGCAGACCTCATTAGTTTTTGCTATACTGTTTGGAGTGTCCGTTTGTGTAATGATTTGTAAATTGCTTCGTATCGATTTGTTGGTAAATTGGACGAATTATCTTACAGGTTTATGGGCTCATACGCTGTTAGAGAGAAAAAGGAAGATCTTTGTTTGCCCTTTCTCGTCTCTGAGCTGGTCAATAAGAAAATTGTGTTGGACGATTTATGGGTATGAGGAAAAATCTGATGGAACTAGATAAAAGATAAATTCAATGAAGCGGCTGGCTGCAATCAGTTCGGCAACCAACAATGAAGCACACTGAAGAAACATTCAGTCAGACATGAGCTGCTGGTGACTTGTGAGAGTGAGCTAGTATAGCGGTTAAGTATCATGCAGTGCCGCTTGTCTCTCACGTATGTGCCGATCGAGTAGTATCTTAGATCTCAACCGACTCAGCCGTGACCACAGGGTTGGGAAATGTGTTGCAAAGTGAACGGATCCTAGCAGGGAAGCAGTTCTGTCTACAAAGTCAATAAATTATTTTTTCCCATAAGAACAAACAAACGTACTCATACGGCCGTGTTTGCGCGTTTGGGTTACTGTCAAAAGTTTACTCGTTGGAACGTGGACAATTGAATCTAAATTTCCATGGTGAATGAACAGTTTGAGTGTGATTGGAAGTATATTGGCCGTCGTGCACTAAAACAGGTCTATAACTCAATTAACGGTGCGAACGAAACAAAATGTAACCAGCATGCCATTGTACAACTACTAACAAACGATCATTTTTAGTCAAACGGGAATTGTAACAGCCTCTAGTCGGGGACGGTGCCGCATTAGATTAGATAACGGGTGCATTAGGCGACTTAATAGTGTAAAGTACCCTTCGTTTGCCGAAGTGCTTTTGGATTAGTTTGTCACAGCTTAAACAGTTTATAGTTTTTTGTGTTTGGTAATAACACCACAACATAGACAACTCTTTTACAGGTCACCGGCTCAGGTGAACAAATATCAAAGTGGTTGTTTGCGCAGAGTTAAGCTGTCACTGAGGAGCTGTAACAGAAAAACAAATCTTACTCCCCTGATATGCAGTTCCTGCATGAAATTGTGTACAGACAAACCGTCCCCGAAGTTTGCAGTGAGTTATCCAGGAGCACATGCATAACAGCAGTTTACTTCATCAACCCTTCCTACGTGAATAAACAGCCTGTATTGACACTGAGGCTGTCTCACCAAGCAAGCTATGTAGGTTGGTTTTGTTGGACGTAGCAGTTTGAACGCTGCATCCAACGTTTAGTATATTCTAGTAAGATGAGGTCACTGACTTCCGTCCCTCTCTTCATGCTGTTTACGTTTTATATGTAGTAATGATGCATACAACTGTTGTTTGGTTGCTGCAGCACGTTTCATATTTTCTAAATGCATAGTCGAAATTCAAGGAACGTATCTGTTCACAACTCACTGAAACTGTAATAATGTTCAAACCGGTTCAAGGAATATTACAAAAAGGTTTTTTAACGTGCCACTTTATCTCTTACGGTTGTAATAACTGAAAAGCGAATGCCGGCTTCAAATCAATCATTAGGTGTTGCCAGATTATTCAACGTGCCCATAGCAGCAGTTTAACAGATTCAACCACATCAAAACAGTTGACATCTATAACCGTTCATTTAACAGGGATTTTGCTTATTATACATAGCAATAGATTTTGAAACATAGGCCCTCGAACCGACAGATCCCGATTCTGAAAGTCAACCTCAGGCTTACAATAGCTCACAACAGCAATTGAAGAAGCCAAACAGAAGAAAAGAACAGGTATGACAGATAAAAGTTAGCTAAACCTGACACAGCATGCACTACTGTAATCAAAATGTTTACTAAAGCCAGATATAATACTATCACTTGGAAAACTCTTCCTGCTTTTGAGTCTCCTATCAGAAACTTCTCAATAACTGAGTTTACCGACAGTCTGATCAGCGTCCAAGAATTAGGACAAGTTTTCAAAAATTTGTAGACAGAATCCTGAAGTTTCATTTCATCACCCCCATCTTCAGAAATTGGCGTTTTACTTAACAAATTAGGCGCAGCAGCAGTTTATTTCCCTCATGAATACCATTTTGCTTAATGGGATACTTTATTGATAATTATCGATTGGTAAACTTGAAGAATTTTTGCAGTAGATCAGCAATACTGGAACCAGAAAATCTAAAAGGACTGCATAATCGCTATACAGAAATTAGCAGCTGAAAGTTTTGGTTACGAAAACATAATCACAAATGTTAATCGATCTGCTTGTTGGTCACCAACTGTTGTCCTCAAACTGACGAGTAGATATTGTGTGGACTCTTTTGAAGTACTTGAATAAGATAGAAATTTTCTTGTGAGATGTATATCTGAGCAACATTTCGTTCATTCTCGTCAGTTGCATACTCTAAGCAATAACCGAATTAATAAAATAATCGATAAATGCAAGTAAAAAAATGGAGATTTTCCCTCTGACAAACATTGCTCAATGTGTGATGTCAGAATATTTAAACATTTACTCAATGTATAAAGAATCGACATGGGCACTGAAGTAAAAAATTGTGCAAACCAAGAGCCATTACGGTAGAATAACTAATTAGTGCTAGGCCTACTTACAATGTATTTTCCAGGTAGTGCACACATTGGCCTATGATTCCTAGCTAGACAAACCATTCTGTTTCGTCTGTGCACACCTAATGCTTTACCTATCCGATAATCAATTTGTGTATGTAACTGACGAGGACAAACAAACTAGTGCTCGAGCTTACATCGTGAATAACCAACTTCGTTTCGTTTGACTTCATGAGAAGTCAAAGCTGTTCCAAATCCTTCCAAGTACACCATGTGCTGCTTGTGAATGCCCATTCGTGTTATTAACCACGTAACTCGCTTCGGGTAGGAAACGCTTGAGAATATTATCAACGTATATACTGGGAAGTCAGTCCATCGCTGAGCTAACTAGGTTCAAAGTGTAAGAATTCCTCATTGTTTGACTCACTCTATAGTTGGAAGCATTCATCGGTGTGGAGAAACCTACGCGCAAAATAGTTCCCACTTTATATTTTGAGTCCCCATCTCCGTATAGGTATTTTACAGTGTTTCTACTCAAATCCCGCTTGCCCACTTTAGTACGTTATGATCTCAAAGACTTTGTCTAGTCATATTTTGAATGATGCATTAACCTGAATTTTTGGATAAAAAGCTCCGCCAACAGAGAAGTTGACTGATGGGTTTGTAGTTGTATAGTTTGGCACTAAGAGCAACTATACCAGACCAACTTATAATGTTATCTGTCTGAATTTGGACACATACAGCATTCTGTCGTAAAGTATATTCACCGGCAACTTATTGTCTGTTGTCTTTGGTGAAATGCACAAAACCACTGGATGTATACGAGCAATGCATTGATTTTTTTCTAAGCACCCATCCCCAGTCTACTTTAGAAACATGTGTAACATATAATTGTATACGCAAAACTTTTCTCAATGCACGAAAAAACGAGGTAGACCATCAAACAGGAGAGCGAAACAAATTTTCTGCTCACGCTAGTCAGCAAACATATGAAATGCACTGAGTTCAGCCAGTCAATACTTTAGAGATTCATATTGACAAAATGATGCCAGCAGTTTTGTCATCACATCAAGAAGATTGAGAATGTAACAGAGCTGTACAGTGAGGAAACAAGAGAAGGAAAGGCTACTCAAACTCTGGCCGGATAAAGACAAGCAATTTATTGTGGCATTCATGGCTGTCTCAATTTGACATTCAGAAGTTATCTAGTTGCTTGCTTTAACATTAAAACATGCGGTGCCCTCGTCGTACGAGTTAAGTACTAGAATATGTAGGCAAGCTCATAAAAAATGTTTAACTTTTCGTACTCAAGTAAGTCACTGAACTTTCATTCATATTCTTATTGAGTATCCGTTTAGTTAGTGAAGCAGACGAGAGGGGTAAATATTGGTTGAGCAGACAGCCTACGTATAAATTTGGCTGGGCCTAAACTAATGGTGACTTAGTTATAGTCTAAACAAAACCTGGATCGATAACAGTACATTGCGATTTCTAAACGAAAGCTCACAGCGTACAGAATAAATGCTGTGATACGGCAGAAGCAGTGCAATGTATTTCCACTTCACAAATGATATCAAGCGGAAATGGAAGGCTATCACACCTCGTACGCATGTGACTGTTTAGGTACGCTTGATTCAAACCACCCAGAAATAGTTGCCGCAATTGTGAATGCAATTCTCATTGCATTTTCTTTCCAGCCTTTTTCCAAGAGGTCATTTGCAATTGGACTGGTGATTGCATAGGTAGGGCACCACGGCAGCTATCTCATTGAGTAACAGAACGCGTTTCAGTAGGGTCAAATCAACTGGTGACGTAACACTCTCAAACCGGTGAGTCCATTGCTCGAAATCTATCTTAGCGACTTCTGGATTCGTCATGACAGCGGAAAATCACTTTGAAACAGCCAGCTTATTGGAGGTCCTGTTAAACCCTTAAAATCCTAAGATACTAGTGGAGGCTAATTCGGCATTTGTGTCCAATTCACCGTGATCCGTAACGTGCTCATGAACGCTTCTCAGAGAGTTCTGGCTGCCGACCACGTAAAACATGAAATCTCCCGGTGGGAATGATGCCAAATGTCACTACCTGCCAAAATGTATTCGCGTCCCACCCTACACTACCCACCAACAACTAATCTACAGATGGACCTATCAAACTTATTCTGTGGTGGAAATCACCTACAAGTAGAATAATTTTTTCAGTAGCGATCGGAATATTCAGATGTGCTGATTTAAGCAAAACCGTCAGCTTTATCATAAGAACTGTGTGAAGCAGGTGTTTTCGTTGTTGATTACAAACCTATGAACTTTGAATATTTTTGTAGAGTAAAAACAACTTTCAATACTGCTTTCACAACGTTGTGAGCAACGCAACGGACCAAACCTGTTAAGGGAACCTCTACAGTTAGCAGTTTGTAAGTCCTTGACCAGACAAGCAGACAGCTTGCGAGTTGTTACATCCAACTAAGTGTCACCGACGCAACTTTATTCACAATAACAGGTCAGGAAATATACGCAGACACCTTGAATTCTGGGCGTGAACCTAAAAGTGGACTAGTGGTGAGATAGACATACGGTTAAGCGGCACAGAATGCTCTCTTAGCAGATTGCTGGAGGACGTACGAGGATTGATTGTAGCCATCGTATAGCTTTCGAGTAATAAGCTAGTGTACGTGGCATTTGTTGTTCAAAAGGTTTTTTGATCAAATGGGGCTTCAGGTGCTACCTTATCTGCCCGACACCATCAATCAACCTATTCTCGTTTTGTTATATGAAGAATCTGTTTATTCTATCTACTTGCTGTATCAAGAAACACCCTCTGACATAAGTCCGGTGTATTTTGCTCGATGATGGATTGTTGAAGTCGAGTTGATTCGCTACGTCGTTTCTCACCGTTACTTCGGGAATTTGCACACTATTAATTGTTTAATGCATATGGCATGTTTGGCTTAAAACGCCTCCGTGGTCAGATAAAAGACCAGGAGTTACACCATAGATCGCGTGAACAGTCTCCAAATCGGATTAAGAGAAAACACTTTCAACTTCCTAAACAGGAGCGATTAAAGATTTCACACGTCCCTATCGTCCAACACACATTCATGCTGCTACTGTCCTTCGGTTAATCTGCTGATAAGATTGCGTGAGCGCAAATGTGTATAGTAAACATCTAAAAAATCAAGCACGCTTCATGTAACACTAAATTTATTTGTTCCCAATAAGGGACAACCCTAAAGCTGAACCATCTGTTCATCTTCATCATTGCTGATTAAAGTTGAACAAAAACCGGACTGTTTGAAGCCGAATTTCCTGGTTAAATGTTAGCTTTGTTTGGGTATTTAAAAAGATAGGCTTTTTACTGCGGATTCCGTTGGGCAACAAGCCAGAGATTAGGACTGTCAAATTCACCGGACACTAAAACGTTCATTAGCGCACATTAACACAAAAATATAACCCTTCAAGGTAATGCACTATGAAACATAACTTTGTTTTTTGTGTGCATGCTTACATTATCAAACTAACTTGAAATGATATTTCATATTACTTCTAATCCATCTGCTGAAAAATGGAATCGATTAGAGTTACCTAGTTGGTCTGGGTGTCGCAACACAATAAAACCACACCAAAATCTACTAAAAAGGCGACAGTGTTTAGTTACAGTGCTTACCGGGAAGATATGTACCGTTCGGATAGACCAATGGTCAGAGTCGGGGTTTCATGCAAAACGTATTCAGGAAAAACATAAAAATTCAACATGTGTCAGAGTTGATACACCTTGGTCAGACGTGAAGGAAGTACCGGATTTTGAAAAGGTTATATTGACACAGACATTGCTTTTGATCTTAATTTAAATTGTGTAATTTCGATATGAAGGGCAACAATCTTTTGTTTTAGGGTTAAATTAGTTATGAAGTTACGAAGTGACTGCACACAGCTACAAATGTCGTTTGTTTGGCGTGTACAGTTCTGGTAGGCACAATATCAATAAAATGTGGTGAAACAGTCATATTTTTCTATGTAAGTCAAAATGGTGCACTGTACACAGAAATGATACGTCGCATCGTCTTCTGAAAAAGATCTGCTGATGAATTATTTAGATGCGTATCCGTTGCTCATGATTGTGGACAGGTTGCTGAAGACTGACATTTTTGCACAACCGTTTGTTCGTCCTGAGGAGTTGTTATCTAACGTTACTCCCAAGGCCACTTTCTGAGCAAATTAAATTGAGTGCAAGAGCAAGGCAGTCTACTTATTACTGTTTTGTAGTCTGGGGGTCGTGTGATGTTTGATGCTGAATTTCACTCAGAGGTGACAACAAGATTTGAGTTCCGACACTCTGTCAACCCCCATCTGCAGAAGCACCAAACTTGAAGTTCACTTCTGCAACACCTCATTGCTAATGCATATCTTAGTTGAAACTAAGAACCGGACACTTGTCCACATTTTCGTGGGGTATTCACTGCCTAAGGTGAGATCAGTGACTTATTAATCAACAAGGTTGCATCATATGCAGGTAAACAGGAGTCCATCTCCAGGTTGTCTTACGGATATGCATTGCTGCTGGTCCTCGACGAGTGCAAAAGACTTGATGTTCAGCTGAATGTGGAGGTTCAAATAAATTGTGGATAGTTTTCAACATTCTAGATGGGAAGTTTCATAGTTTGCAGCTTTACGGCTACTCCGTGTTTAATACCAGAACAGAATATGGAGAAATAATTCTCCATTTTTCGGGTTTTCGTAATCAGAAAGACAGACGACCACCATATTGATAAAGTATGGGAGTACAATTTTCGATGACCGCAGTTGAGATTCACAATGCCCTACAGCGGTTGGTCGATAAATATTGGAACTGACTGAACTCAACGGATAATATTTTTCACAAAGCCATTCTAAAAGCTAATATCACTAATTTTTAGCGTAGTGAGGACAGATGTTTATACTATACTACTTCCACCACCACTATTTACCGCAGTTCTGACCAGTGTATTCTGGAAGCTTTCAATTCCGGATTCCCCTTGTCTTCTGACAGTTGTCTTTCCGAAAAGAGTCGGTCAATTACCACTCGGATCGCCGTATCAATCCTCTGTGCTGCTTGTAATTTCCCGGGGTTACTCTCCAGTTCGATACTGTTAACTCCGATCAGGCCTTTATGGATCTCACTCAGGTATTGCGTTCGGGAAAGCAAATCGAGCACGCAGTTATCTTTTTCGGCGAATTGTGAAGTCGTACTCATGTAGTCGTAACGTCCAACGAGCCAGCCTTCCTCGGGGGTCCTTCGCCGACTTAATCCAATCCAGCGGTTTGTGGTCGGTCTCCACATGAAAACGTCGGCCGAGCAATTACGGACTCCATTTTTCCAAGACCTATACGATTGCCAAACACTCCTTCTCTGTCGTTGGATAGTTTCGTTCAGCAGGACTCAGTACCCGACTGGCGTATTCCACAACACAGTCTTCCTGCTTCAGCACCGCTCCAATTCCCACATCACTCGCATCCGTTGCGACAATGAAGCTCTGTCCAGTCACTGGCAATTTCAGGGCTAGCTGTCCCTCCTTCACCAATCGTTGAACCTCGACGAACGTTTGGTTGGCTTTCTGTGACCAATGAAATTGGCAATCCTTCCTCAGAATTTCGTATAAAGGACTCGCGAGGTCATGGAAGTTTTTGATGAAGCGGCTGTAGAACCCGACGCGACCGAGAAACTGTCTCAGCGTCCTCTTCGATGTTGGCACCGGAATAGCCTCGATTGTCAGCAGTTTCTCGGGCAGTGGCTGGACCTCCCCCTGACCGAACTTGTGACCGAGAAGTACTACCGTTTGTTTCGCCAGTTGAGGCTTTGAATTATTTGTCCGGAGGCTGGCTTTTTCAATCTTCTGCAGCACCGCTGAAACGTGTACTGTATGTTCTGTCTCACTTGTGCTGTAAATGACAATATCGTCTCCATAGACAACAGTGCTACTCACTCCGTCCAACACTTTCAGCATCAGTCGTCTGAACGTGAAGGGGGCGCCTGGGAGTTCGCACGGCATCCGCTTGAAGCGGTATTGCTTTTCGCCCACTGTGAACGCTGTTTTATCTCGTTCCGATTGTTTGATTGGGACCTGCAAATATCCGGACCGTAAGTTCAACACTGTAAATACCCTGGCGTCCTTCAGCTTGTCGAAAATCTCCGCCACCGCCAGGCGTGCTACGACTTTATTGATCGTAATCTCTTTGAGCTGCCTGGAATGGACACAAAATTGTTCGCCGGTCGGTCAGAAGATTGGTGATGAGGAGACCGACGGATGAGCACGCGTGGGTTAACAGAAGCTCGGAGATCGGCCAACCGAAACTTGAAAAACACACAAGAAATTTCCAAGGAGCAGTCAACTGCAAGGTTATGGGGTCGAAGGGTTGTGTTTGAACTTGGTTCTGAGGTTAAATACTGAGACCGGCGGAGCACGAGGGCGACAAGACCCGGATCTAGGATGTTCCTGATAAAGGAAGGGACCGTATGTAGTAGTTGAACGTCGTTGTCCAGTGTATCTGATGAGGAATGAGAAAAGTCAACATCGAGTGCACGGAAGCCAGCTTTGTAAATGGTACGACACTCCGATCAGAAAGGAATGCACACCAGGTGTTTCAACAGCACTGAGGCCGGCACGCACATCTTCAAGAGACCGAAGAGGACCTGAGCGGCTCTTGTTGCAGCTGGAACGGTCTTTGCGGGGAAAGGAGTGTAGTGAGTACAGACGGTTGCAATATACTACTTACACCACCACTGTTCAGCAGTGAGGCAGCAGTATGGATCTCAACATTGAAATGTCCGCGGGACAAATACGGGAATAATCACTAAAGAGCAGAATGGCATGGAATGGCTCTTGCTACATGAAAGAACTAAGCATCGGTATCGTAGTCCGGTTCGGAAGCATAATCCGTGTGCTGGCTTTCCGAATAAATACTCCTTGTGCCATCCGCGTTCTCAGTTCAAAACGTTAGTTGTATGGGATTGATCAGATATATATTTACACTGTAGACGTCCACACAGCACTTTCTAAAATTTAAACTTTTGTTCGGCTGTGAACTATGGTTTTCTCAATTGTTGGAGAATTACCCGTCATCGTTGTTTTCTTCACCAAATGGGATATAAAACTGAAGAACCAAAATTAAGTTACCCGCTACCAAAAGTATTCAACCTTTCTAACGAATTGAACTTTCTACATTTAACCATAACTGGCTAACTTGCAGGTTGGACCTCTTACATTGTAATGTTGTTGCCATTTTTGGTCCTAAAATGCTTGCGATCCGAATGCCAACCACAGAGAGCTGCAGAAGCTCAGAGTTCTCACTGAAATGGTTTGGAGTAGTTCTGAGATCTGCCAGCTGATCCAGCCAGTTGTGAACAGTAACTACTTCAGTATCTGAGATTTCAACCACGATTGTTCTCCAGTATCTGTTTTTGTCCTTATGGTTTGCAACAGTGTACCAGAAGCAGATGACATCCACAAAAGTCGGTACAATCCGTCCAGTTAAAAGTTTTATCCCCTCCTTTAATTACGAGGCTGCATCGATAATCCTCGAGAATATGCCTTAAACATCGGAAGGCAGAGAAATAATCATCACACAACCGTCATAGTGGGTCAAAAATTGGCTGGCTACATCTTCATCATTTTTACTACTTGCTTTCGCATGTTCTCCTTAATACATTTCTTGAGTAATTTATGTCCGAAGGTTTTTTTTCAAAGAAATATTTGTTTGCTAACTGTTCAGTCCTGTGTAGAATGATCGACAGTACATGCGCCAATCCGATGACAGATTGAGTTGAAAGCCGTCAGCGTCTGACCCGCAGATCACTCGTGACAACATATCAACGGTTACCAGTATTTATAATGGATGGATTTTTTCTGCCTAGCACAGTCTTCTTAACACCTCCCGTTTTATGCAACATTCGCCTCGACGGACTGTAAAGATTCGAATGACCTCGTTCGGAGCTGACAGGTCTTTCTTCAGTTAACCGAACCATCATGGTAAATCCATCGCCATATCTCAAATGCACTTGCTCATACATGTCCCATGATTAACTCATTGAATTTTTTGTTTACGCATTCAGAGCAATTACTTCTCCATGCAACGCGTCCTGACGTTGATGAATTTCTTCCCCACATTTCAGGGAATAGTTAAAGCTATAAAACGAAGCATGCCTATCTGATCCCCGTCCAACGTAGAGCCCGACAGTCAACGCCGAACATGGTCAGCCGTACCGACTTTGACAGCAACGTTACTGTTGATGCCAACAACAAATTAAATTTTTCATTGTTTGGCATGGCTGATGACCATGAACACTCCCACAGCAACTGCTCAGGTTTTGTTGGACATTTTCATGCGTCGCACCAAGAGGACTGGCTATTCACTGTTGCGCATCATACAGAACAACATATTATACATTGACGCCGCCACACGAGATAAACAACACAAGGTCCTAAGGTGGAGATTTTCGACCCCAAGCTTTGTACAGCTTTACCCCGCAAAAGACATGCAACTTGCGGGCTATTCTTACTGGTTCAACCACTGACCCGCAATAATCCCAATTCTTTCCGATGTACTCTGGGAATATTTTGTTATTCAACTATATTCCGTATACTGCGACCTCAGAGTTTTTTATATGTATTTTCGTTGGTGTTATTATTTTCTGATTATAAAACAACATTTACGCCGACAGATCAGGTCTATTACACCTTTCTGGCAGTGACTTTTGCGTGGGCAAAAGTCGATCAGTCATCGAAAGTTTTGTCTTTGTGTTTGAGCACGTTGGATAGGACATGCACTGGCACTCAGATGATGACCATAGGAGGGGTATGCCCTCATGGTGAAACTTTACAGGAGTGTAAGGCGAGTGCTCTTAAGTTCTTGCTAAACCATTCGTCGGAATGCGAAATAAACAATCAAACACGCGTTGCTTTTTGGTTATCTGAATACTTGTTTTCACTGTGTTATGCGTAGATTCCAACAAGATACCATACGAGGTCAGCTGACCAGCTATTCCAACAATAACTGCTAATACAAAATTTCCTATAGCTAACACGTATGTTTTGAATATTTGATTTGCAGCATATAGCTCACTATTTTCTCTTAACATTCTGATATCAGTTATGTTTATTTGAGTGGTAATGTACTAATATTTCCACCTATTGGGTGCTTTCTGTATACACAAGTGAATTTGTTCTGAATGATTTCAACGATGTATTTGCCATACTCACTTAATTATTCATGTACTTTAAAAAGACTGACAGGTTCAAAGCCTTTCACATTCCACTATGAAGAGTCTAGTTGTATCTTTTACACTTTTGGATTGTCCCCACAAACAATATTTAGGCTTCTAAATTAATCTTTTTAAATATTTTGCATATACGGCTAAGTGCCTAACGTGACGTGCCTTTCGTGAACACCTACCAAAAAAGCACACTTCTGTAAACAAAACTCTCATCTGATTAATTTGCACTTAAATGCCTTATTGGAGGAAACGTTGAAATTCACGGACGATAAGACGAATTCTTGTGATGTTATTCACTGTGCTTCAAAATGCGTTTTCTAATTCCTGTGAACGAATAAAGACCCCGTTGATCTTCACATAACTCACGTGCAAAATGAAAGCAATGTATGTTATAAACATAATTCCACCAATTATGACTGCTTCTTCTCGTGCGCTATGATAGATTTCTGTCAAAACCGATCATAGCATCTTCAATTATATCCGAATTTACAACAGAGTGACAGTATCAAGGTGTTCGGATTACGGCTGCAACGGTCGCGCAAAGTTCAAAGATCTCCCGGTCGTCCTGAGGCAGCTCAAGAAATTATCTTCAGAGATAGATGAGTCTGATTGCATTACTGTCCAGAAGAGACTGGTCTTCTTTAACTTGAGTAATTATCACACTTTGCCGCACGTTTCACACTCAACTGCTTTGTGTTCACGCGCGCCTGTTAAGGTGAGATTTAATGCGGTACTCAGATTGTACCCGACTGATCAATGCCACATCGTCTACTTCACGGACATGATACTCGGTGTTCTTCGTGTAACCGTCATTCCAGCATACTGTTAGATTATAGTGCACCATGTTCTGATTTCCTTGTAGCCGTGCTCGATCGTAAACGTGTTTGATTAGCAAATATACTCATCCAAATACTGGATTCTGTCAAACGATTTACCATTAAAACCGTTTGAGGATCATCGTTGAGACCGCGCTTGGTTTTGGAAACACAGTATACGTTTAAAATTGTAAAGATGTCTTAAAAGCAAGGTGTGAATCATTTGATAACTGTTAAAACTAGTCTGACCTTTCAATAACGAAGGGTTCAGATAAAAAATTAATCCGGTCCAATGGGTTTCTCAAGCGCCGGTTTAAACATAAGCTGTTTAAGCACAATGTAATAGTTCTAATGATTTTAAATTTTGATTCCAACAACGGAATCGATACGCCAGCAATCCTAGTTAATCACAGAGGTAATGATCTAAATCCCACTAGGAAAATTAGACAACCATTCTAGTTTTTTGCAGTACTTGCTGTATTCTACTGACAACATCATGCACTCTCCCACACAAAGCAAAATGTGCACGAGAACGGCGTGAATGTGTGATTAAAAAGATCTATTTAGAGAAACAAATCTGCACAGGAGTAATGCAACTAACCGTGACAGTGTCATGCAATAACCCATGCTGCCATAATGTCAAACTGACTCTAAGTTTGTCGGATAGGAACGTCAGGTGTCTTGAAATAGCGCCTAGGTATCAGCTTCTAATCTACTTTGTATCAGCAAGGCCACTTTGTTGATGATCCGGAAGTTAACTCGCCGTAACCAAGCCTCATTTGACTGGCTCGTTCTTTCACATTAGCCATTTCTGTGTCACTTACCGAGTAGTATTGGTTGGAAAGGACACCTCGACAGAAGCGGCTAAGCCCTTGAAAGATTGCCAGAAAAACTTTTCAGAACAAGAAATGTCATTACGCACTTTCTCAGTATCAAAGGATATCGTTCAACGAAACCAGACGAAGAACCAGCAATCCTAACACACATAACGAAATCTGTTGCAGTTGGATTACAATAATATAAGAAGGGTTTATGAACGCACTTTGGCACCTATGCTCAGTTTCTTCACGGAAACTAAAACAGCAGAAACGGAAAAAGAATACCGGCATAAAACATGCCAATAGTTTTGTGAAAATAATCGTGACGCTGTTGTGTGCACTTCTTGATCTAAGAAGACTGCCGAAAAATTTCACAAATTGCTTCTTAAAGAGAGCTATTTTTTCCCCACCAAGTGTGACTGTTAGTGACTGAACAGGAAGGATAATATTGTCAGAAGACCTGGTAACGGTAGTCCTTTGTCAGTGAGTGCATTACTCGAAGACTTTAGCTGTATGACATCAGATGTTGTGAAGCGTAGAATGACTCAGCTGAGAGTTTACATGCGCCTAATCTGTCTTGGCTAATCTTGGGTGAACAACGGAGTGGTCAACAGTGCTACCCCTTGGAAACGTGTGTGGGGTTTCAATGTCGGTCGTGGGAAATTACGCCTTGCTAACGAGGTTTAACAACAGCAAGACTTAAGTTCGGTGCTTCTCTTCGAAAGATATTGGCAGAAAATCCTTTGGAAATACAGGGAATTCGATCAAATGTGAGCGATCCCTAACTGGAAATTAGCAGAATCCCAGATTACCAACTTATATTTCAAAATATTGCTTGAAAGGTTTAGTGAACAGGGAAGTTGTAAAGTATCTCGGAACTCCTTACCACGAGGCGATAGATTGGTGTTAACAGGTAATATGACTATTACTCATAATCAAATACAGTTGAGCGTTCTGATCTGATAATTCGGTCGCTCCTAATATGATGTCGTTGGTATAGTGGTCAATACGGTTGCCTCTCGAAAGCGTGACGGGGTTTCTAATCCTCGGTATTGACGGAGATATGCACTGCTGACGATCTATAATAAGAGGAAAGCTCGAGTAAAATTCCTCGTTTTTAATAGGGCTGACTTAAACTTTTATAATAATGCGAAATCGGCAACTAATTTTGCGTTATTTTGTCTGTGCTGAATAAAATTTCTTGCTTCTTGTCAATAAGCAAAGCAATGTCTTTGGTATATCCGAAGGTGATTTTACTGAATTATCCCTCAATGCTATTTACAAAATTATGCTTTAAATGTAATTGGGACCTTTCAGTCTGATAAAGAATATAAGGCAAAATGATGAGGTGAAGTATGTCCGCCAAAGTATATTGAAAAGTAACCGGGTTTTCTTAAGTTACATGTAGATAGTTAATAACATTTTACCATGGCTCGCAAGTTTCGGGTAGACCTAGCTGATTCATCTTGATGAACGGTGCTAAACTCCAGTTTCATTTTTTAGGTGTTCGCTTTTACGCTCAGCTTGGCGGTTGAGCCGCGTTCGTTTCATCCCCGTGCAAGAAGAAATCAGCAATGTTCAGGGTTTGGGTGTGCTTACTGATTAAACGTTTCAACTTGAGTGCTAAGCCTGGTGAACGGTCAGGCATCCGACCAACCAAACCTCTGTTAAATCCACCCCCTATTCCTTACAATCACAACTATGTGAAAATGCTTTATAAACATTTCGAACACAACCTGCAAGCTTGATGTAATCACTGGACACTGAATGAAATCAGCGCTGGTAGGGAACACGACGCTTCATATGTCCACAATTTTCTCCTCCGTACCTCAGTGCATTCGACCTATGAGCCATTTTTCTGTTTTTAAAATTAGTTACATTCCCGTGTGTACTGAGGACGTGAGAATTGTTACGCCTGAGAAGTTTGCTTGATCTTATCTACTCAGCTTTCAAAACTGACACAGCTTTGTTCTCATCTACTCCTGGCAATGGTCTCTATGTCAAATGTATATTTCCGTTGTGTATATTTCCGTGTGTGTCAAATGTCTTTATTGTTCTCATCTACCACTATTGTTTCATGCTAATGAACATTATTTCAGTGTTACACAGTGTCGGGTTTGGAACCAAAGAAACATCTCAAGAAATGTCCATTAATGCAGGTGATAGTGTGTAACATCCGCTTTCACGCACGTTACTAACCATATGCACCACAATGGACATCACAATATTCCGGAAAGTTTTCCGGCAGGATGCATTTACTTCCATTGTAAGTTTGGTCGTGTGCATTTTACACCCACAGATATTTGTTTGAAGATGAAATATCTTTGATTTGGAAAATAGTTTCTAGAATAAAAAGTCTGAATGCACAAACAGAATAACGGGGAATAGTAGGCACACGCAGAAACATTTGCATCTCTCTGGCGGAACCGTTTCATTAGCGACAACTGAAATGTCAAAGGTGCAAACTGATTGGTTATCCGGATTACCGTGTTGTTTACTCGAAGCAAAAATGCTAAAAACGTGACTAAAGGGCCGGTTCGGCGAAATTGCGTGATTAAAAATATGGAATGTTGAATATGGAAGCTGTGGAGGTTGTTGACCGGCTTGTTTACTTTGGAAGCTGTATCATCGGCGGCTAGGAGTAGGGAATGAAAGCGATTCGTGTACGTCTGAGTCTAAAGAGTAACACGCTAGTCTAGGACAACTCTGGCGACAGAGTAACATCTATTTCAGGTTAAAGGGTCGCGCATACAAAACAACAGTGAGGATTATATTACTTCAGGGTGGCGAAACCTTCCCGCACAGGATAAACAAGGTGAACCGTCTTCAGGTAGTTGACCACCGATGTCTGTGTTCAGCCGCTCTAATCAATTGGCATCATTGAGCAAGCAACGGAACAGTTACACAGGGAGCATTTGGTAGGGACTGCCAAATGTACTTTTTGTTCAATCATTTGGTCTACACAAACTTAGATGGATAGCTCATGTACGAGTGATGACAGATTTGCGTCTGTCACATCTAGGACCCTTTGCGGACATGTCGAAAGCATAATACAATTTGCGATGTGAACAGATGACGACCCGGTGTGGAGAAATGAAGTCGTTCATCTAAAGGTAGGCCACTGTTGGTCGGGTTTGTCTCCAAGGCTTAGGACCTCATGACTCACAGAATTGATGTTTGGAGACGTTATGTGCGATGGTGGTTAATCGGGTTCAGTAATGTGGACGTTGTTGTTGCTTGGCCTAAGTTTCCGTGAAGGACGTGCACATGATGACATTTGACAATGAAAACCGTAAAGATACTGGTGATATTTTAACTCTAACCATAGTCCAGTTGTATTTCGCGAGATGTTTGCATCTTGATTATGAGTATTAGGATATAGACGCAGTTATATTTAATAGTTGGGTCCCGATTACTCTCTTTTATTTTTCTTGGTTAAGACTTGAATTTCCCACACGGTTTTGTAGCGGTCAGCCATCAGCCCAAATCACCGATGATGGTCATCGATGATAAATATAATGTTTTTGACGATGGTACGATGGAGGATGATTTACAATCGGTGTGTCCCCGTCTCTGCAATCAATGGACGCAATGTGCTGAATGTTTTACAAATATTAACAATCGAAGATGATGCTTAGATTAAACACCTATGCAAGAAATATACAAACAGACGACACACATAGACCCTTGACTGAGTTGTCCAAAGACAGAAAGATCAATTTTCAAATAACATGCCAACATCTGAAATCTCATAGGATGAAAGAACCTCACTTCTTCAAATGTCAGTAAAGGGAATATCGCCAATCTGAACCACCGTAACTTGTGAAGCTTGGACTGGTGTTACTTTTGAGAGAATTAAGCACGCATTAGTATCTGACTCGTGGCAGACTACCTGTATATATTTCAAATGAACAGTTGAAAAATACTGCATGGTGAGTTACTTTTCATGTTCCTCATCGTTACGTCAGATGAACTGTTACCACGCCACATCTGAATAAGGTAATGTGCTTCTACACAAGTTTCATTTAGGAATGTAGCACCATTTTTACAGAACACCGGTCTGCCTGTAATCCTCAAAAACTCTATTGTTTAATCTGTTGAAAACTAGAGTTTGATGTTAGAATCTAATGCTCCCTAGAAGACTCAATGGAAACACGGAGACAAGAAGAGCTTAGCCGAAGTCAAACTGACGAGACATGTGTGGGGAGTGAGAAACTGAGATTCCAGGGCGGAACGGAAAATATGCTACCTACTATCAATCAGGGGGAGGCCAAACAGGACGTGGTCTCACGGTTTCTTTGTGATAATTCGGTTGACTACTCTTTTATCCAATTGCTACCAGTTGATTCTTCGATAGCAAACCTTACAGTAACCATATTTATTTTCACAATCGGTAAACGGAGCCACCGTGGCCTACTACAGTGAAACTGTGAACAAAATGTTGAATGATCCTAAAACCTTGTCACGGGACATACATACATGTCAGGTGACTCCTAGGCTTGGAGCGGGAGGCTACCTAGCCTATAATGATCATGTCTTTAATAAAGTTATTTTTCTTTCCAGGCAACCCTCGTGATAAACGTGCGATAATTATGCTATTCTGCTTCCAATGAGCGACAAGCTCGCGTTTTGTTTTTCTAGTTAAGGCCGGTTATGGCAGTGAACACCGTAGAATGGGCCTTCGGAAGAAAGGTTCCACAAATTCCACCCGAAAGACAGTCATTTGTTCACAGTTGTTCAGTGAACAAAATGAGACACTTACTCAAATGTTCATTTGCTAAACCACTAATGAAATCCAGTGAAGGCAGCGTACTAAATTTTCCTGAAATTCTACAAGCACAGGGAATGCACCCCCATTCAGATCAAACACCAATTAGAATCACGACGAACGTCAGCTGTGAATTTTTGCATATTTGTTTCCTCTCAGAGCTCAAGACTTCCCTTTACCTGCCAAAACACTTCACTTTGTTGCATTAGAATTTCCACTTAAGAATCTTGGACACGACGGCAAGAATGTGGCTGGTTCAACTAACTTGAAGGGACAACCACCCTCTACTAGTATACTTTGCATTGGATACTGTGACCGAGGAAGTGGTATGGGTGATTCGACGGGTGTCAACGGCTTTGCCAACCAAGAACGGGATTAGCAATCAAATTTGAGTACAGATCATCTGCGGACCGTAATGGGTCCTTTGACCGGTAAAAGGTTGTGAATGGTTAAAAGTGTCCGTGGGTCTTAAATCCCATGAGGGTGAGGTGTGGGATTATCGTAGACTTCTAGGTGTAATGTTAGAGTGAACCAGCTTGTGAAAACACTTTTATTGCCTCTCGTGCATACATAATTAGTGGAAGCAAATACGCTGGCATCATTCCAAAAACATGCAGATATATTTTGAAGGCATCAGTGAGCAGCGATACCTGGCTCGCGGTTGCTTTGTTGAACGGAGTCAATTGCCATACCGCTTGCAATTGGCGCCATGTGGATTGCACCCCTCATCGTGTTTAGCAAGATTCTAACGGATTCACATATTAATATGTTGCTTGAATAGAGTTCCCTGAGCCCAGTGACTAGACCGCACATTTTAATGTTGCGTATCAGTTTAAGAGGGATTTATGGACAAATCGATCAGCCGACACTTGGACGGTCATCACGCAACTGTCAAGAAATTGTCAAATACCTCTTATCATGACCTTAAATGAGAATCAGGACCGTTTGCTTGCCGACCGATGGAGTGTTATGCAAATTCCAAGCATATTTGCTGGACTGATGAGACGAACTTGAAGTTGTTCTGCACGAGTTCAGTAGAACGTTCATCAGAATGAATGTGGGCGTGTGCTTCTCTAACGAACAGCCAAGGCAGTAATCTTTATTTGATTTAAACAGCGACATCAAGCCTGATAGTGAGCTATACGAAGAACGTATAGCATCAACGAGTGGGAGGGATCGGTGCGAGATTTGCTAGGTCAGATGAAGAAAATTACATTTACGTCAGAATTGGTACTGATATACGACAACGCACCGTGTCACATTGATTTGGAGTATGTTTGCCGAAGAGTGTTATAATGGAAGACAACTGTTACGACTGGCACCAATATTGAATCCATTTGAGAACATCGGAAGCATGGTGAAGACAAGAGTTGAAGGACAACCAGGGCTGCACCACAAGATACTCAAGATGAACAGAGTCAACAGTGTTGGAGAATGTTGAGCTCGGAATGAATAGTCATTTCTACTACGTGCAGTGTCACCGGAAATGAGTTCGCTTACTTTGTTGGCCACGTTAAGCGATTTTGTATGCAGGCGATGATAGGTAAAATGATGAAGTCACAAACATAAACTCCACATGATCTCAGTGAACGAACAGTGCTGTGTTCACAGCAACCGCAGATTTATCCATAATTCTTAGCTATTAGGAGCTGTTATTGATAAAGCCACTTCAAAGTCTGTAGATGTATATAAACTAAGTTTGGTCTCACGTTTTGAGTTCACCGCTTTGGAACAAACGAAGTGCTCGCATATTTTAAATAACCTAATGTTTTACGTTCATGACTGAAAAGATTAAATAAACGGTTATCGTCTCACTGTACATCTGTTTTCATCAATAGTATTAGACTCCTTTAATGACGCTCCAGTCCAATCAACACCGAGAGTCGTGTGCACGTACATAAAGGTGCAGTCAGTAGATTGCTGGAGTCATACCCTTTTGAATGCCCGGCCTGAGGCAGTTAGTTAGGGCATGCTGGCCCGGACTATTTGTTTGGTATATCAGTGTTCAGAATACAGTATGTGCCTTACGGTGCTTGGCTGCTGGAAATTATCCTGCTCTTTAGTTTGTCTAAGAGTGAACAACACATGCATGTTCTGCTCATAGTGGCTTACAAAGATGAACACATATGACCTAGATCAAAGCTGACTGATCTACTCGACGATGTGGCTATATCGTAGAGTACAAATCCACTGTAATATTCATCACAAAAATAAAATCACAGCCTGCGTCGTTAAGCTGGAGATTAACGAAGAGTGTCAACCCAACGGCCACATAGAAGGATAGGAATTTACTGACGTTTTGGCCGTAGGTGATAAATGAGGAAACCAAGGGAAGGGGCTGAATTGCATTAAGATGGGGCTTGTTTTATGTTGGATTGGAATTCGAGTGTCCCTTCTTAGCTTCCACATACGTTCTACATACTTTCCACGTTCGGTGACATAGTTTCCTCCCCATGGTCTCCTCGTTTCAAACACAATTTTATTCGAAATACCGCTTTCACATTAACACCTTATTTATCCACTGTTCAGACAACCATTGAAATTTTTTATTAAAAACGGGCATTTTGGTTGAAAGAAACTCTTCCACTCTCATCATTATTTGCTGGATTCCTCATCGTTCAGGCGTACAACAGAAGTGAAATTCATGTCAAAATAGATTGATGCAATTATAGTGACGAGTTCTACAGGCATGATTAATAATTACTGTATAGTACATTCTCTATCTATTGCAGCCGTCTAATTAACTAGCTACAACATGTCTTTATTCAGTCTGTATCGGAGGTGACTGGTTCACGTATAGGTTCCTGTTCAAAGTTGTCTTCCGGAGTGTTCGATGGCTCGGGTTACGACTGGTCTCGATAGTGGTCAGATCGGTAATTTAGTACACACCCATTGTCAGTGTGATGCAAGTGACGATTCGGTCATGGCTGGTAAGTGTAACGGTTACCACTTCAGGACTCGCAACCGAAAACAGCGAGTGCGCACGGATTGAATTTAAGTTGTGTAACGGGGCGTGCTGTTGTCTTGTCGGTGCCGTTTTAGTTTGCGTTTGTGTGTCATTTGCAAGGCTTACTGGGCCTTCGGCTCATGCTTGTTCGTATTGTTTCTCCTTTCAGGACTGCTGTTCGAACCCCTCATCGGAAGAACGCTGTTCCCCGGTGCCTCCATATAACTCCAGATCCGGGCCAAAAGTGCTATGGACAGTCAGAGCAGAAGCGGCTGATCTGTGTGTTACAGTAAGGGGTTAATGGCGCAATGGGATACATATTTCACTCGTGAACGGGTGGCCAGTATTTACGTTTCGGTCGTGGCAAGGATTCACCCTCCTAACGAGTTCTAACAAAGCTGAAACTTCTGTTTAATACTTCTTGAACGGTGTTAACCGAAGGTTCTATATGAATGTGACAACCGTGATTCGTTGTGACTGGTGTCAAACTTACATAACACAAGTTCGCAAAATGATTAAGTTAATGAATAACAATCAACGATATTCGGTGAAAGTGCGTGAAGAATCATAAACAGAGCAACATAAGGAGACTAGTTATTGACTACGATTCAATGACATGTTTGAGGGCACTTCCAATCAAAGACGTGGATGATCGCCCACACTTTAACCTAACGGGAGACTGTTACCAGTCGTGGTCACCTGGAAGATCAAAGGTTTCCTAACTCTTGACTCGTCATTGTCTGATTGCCTTGTGTTTTTTCTCCAACCCTCAGCAGCTTTGAACACTGTGAGATTAGATGAGAATGGAGGATTTCAAAGCCCCGTTATATATGCGTATGAGTAGTTCTCGTTGTATTTTGTCCACTCAATACCTTGTCTCGCTTTTCTTTTGTCTCCATCGGAAGGGCTATTACGAAACTCAGTTAGCTTAACAAGGATTGGTCGATTGCCCGATCCTGTTGGTCATTGCACTGCAAATTAACGTTCATCCTTCTTCACTTATTCTTCAATTCAGCATTTCTGACCTGATGTTGGCGCCACCAAAATCTGTTTCTGCCTAGCATAGTGTCAGTTATGTCTTATGCTAATAAATGCGCCACATACGGAGAATGGTTATGTTTAACACACTGGGAACAAATTGAGCTTCAACAAAAGAGCAGGCTGCTGAAAAGTTGCTGCTGACGTTCATTCCAGTGGGTTAATTTGTATCAGCTTACTTCTGTCTCTCACAGTGGTCCTAACACATTGTTCTCAACATAAGCTCCGGACACAATACCAGAATATTGTTTTGCGCTTCAGACCCAGTTGTTGATTAGGAACCGAGGGTAGCTAGTATGAGCAGAGCATAACTGTTCATGAATCAAGACCATCAAGTGTTTGGTTCTACCTTGGTCTGTGTAAATATACTTACAGATATCGTAATTCAGACCGTTTCCTGCACTTTACTCAAAACAAAGGTTAATCTACTCATGAAACTTAGACAAACTATCAACCGAGCAAGACAATGACCGCAAGCTACTTCGTTGGACAAACTTTCATAAGGTATCTGCCAGGTCAACCACTTCTCGATATCCATTGATCCACGCGTTTAACAAGTTCTCAGTTAACCGGTTAGCAGTATCCTTCTCGAAACCTAATAGGACTATTTCAACATGGTTGTCGATCAAAGTTGCTTCACCTTAAAGCCTCAACAATCCCACCTACGGTTAGTTAGGAGGTTACACTGACATCTGGTAGCATAAACCTCTTCAAATAACATCTTTTTCGAATTGAGCGGTAAGTCGCATGGTTATAACCGGAATAACGTTTTAGGAATTCTGATACAACCCTGGCAGACGGTTAACGACAAACAATCGAGCAACGTTCCACAGAATTATTTATAATTGTAACGGACAGACAGGAAGAAATTGCAGTGACTAGTTGTTGGAAGTGACAGTCACTGCGGAAGCCCGTCTCTTCGGATAGACCATTTTTGTTGGCATAAAGAAATGCACGGTGTCCGACTGCAAGTACTAATTTTGTGTTTTTCGAAATGCATGCATCCTAAATGGTTACTACTTAGTTCCATCTGTAATATGGGCCTAACGACTTAGAACCGAAGTGATAGCGAAGACAAGTAGGAAAGTGAATTTTATCGTTCTCAACAGCTGTTAGGCGTATCAACCACACGTCGTTGATCAGTTTCAGAGAATGGTGGTAAGTATTGGAATCTCCAGTAACGGTTAATTTTATTCTTACTCCGATTTTTAATGTTTAAGCAATTTAGAGAAGATTCAATGGTGGAAAATCTAAGCTGCCGATAGATTCGAATCGGCGGCAAAAACAGCATCCCCGAAGATGGCAAGCGCTCAACCAGCTGAGCTACGTAGCCAATATCACAGGTGGAAAGTTTTAAACTTGGGCTCTGTTACACACACAACCAACTGTCACACATGGTTTCCATCAAATGCTCCAGTAGACTGATCATCCAAACAAGATTTCCCAAGCAGTTCACGTTCGAATCCACCAAGGCCACTGATGAGTATTGGAGGTGTACTACTGTTTAGTCAGTATAATCCGTCGCTCCAAATTTCTATATTAGACGAAAATGTCCATTTCGGCCACCGACATCAGTGTGCTGATAAACGTTATTTGCACTGCTTTTAGTCCACAGTGGCGTCCACTTCAATTGTTGAAACCCAAAGCTCAACACAACGGTGACCACAAAAGGAAGACAGTGGGGGCAGCTCAAAAGAACGCCAGGAAGTTGTGACAACAAAACCCGGACTCAAATTTAAGCTGGGGTAGTTCGTAACTCTTGGTTGACGCTTACTAGCACGCGCATTGTATACTCTACACCTTGTTACAGGGAGTTCATATGCCACAATTCCTTCAATACACTGCACAACGTTGACAGGAATGTACACTCAAGGTCACCAAGATAAACCATGAAATTTCTACGGCCTACAGTCAACGAGTAATATTTCCAGAAAATTACACTACACTACTTTCGATTCGCGGAATAGGTAAACAACTCTCTCCCTAACATTTACATGAACTTGCACGCTTCCTACTCAACAGAAACTAGCGACTGCTACATACTTACACCCGATAATGAATGTCATGCCATATAACACGGTCACCGAAGCTATGATGACCGCAGTAACACTAAGAACCTCTTGTATGAATCACTGCACAACGTTCACTGCTGATACAGTAACAATCTGATATGACCACCTTCTTTACGACATAATGGCCAAACTGTATTTTTTTCCGTTTTCCAAACAGGAAGAATTCTGACCGATGTGTACTAAAACAACAGCCTAAGACCTATCGATCACTGGGGCTAAACAACTGCGAATCATACAATAATAGAAAGGCAATATTCAAAGACTTCTCCGGGTGGACTTTGTTCGTGCATTAGTGTGCTGCTTGTTTGTGTCCACGCGATGAGGTCCGTCTCGACTTAGGTTGTACAGCGTATCCATCCCGTTCAACTGAATATTGCTGATGCTGAAGTGACGCTCTTAAAAGTCAAACCCTTCCAGTGAGAAATACTGGACTCCAGTTTCACTTTGATAGAATCCATTATTAGCGTATAGCTTTCCTATAGCTGGGTTCTGAATTCTTGTAAACGTTCTCGTGTGAAAACGTACTATTGGGACATTGATACTATATTACTAAAGACCGAATTATAATAGGCTAGCAAACAGTTACACTTGCTTGTGAGTAAGGCATGTTCCTTCCAATCCCTTTGATAAAAGGTGTAGCAATCTACAAAGTAACACCTACTGATAAGCCAATAACGTCCCTTTCCGTTCTAATTGTCTATCAACCGAGAAAAAACAGCTCCATTCACAAACTCTTACACCGGAAGGTTTAAACAGGTGAGTTCGTTATGCTTCCATAAATTATATACACGGTGATCAACACTAAACTTCATCTTGTGTATTGAATAAGAATAGTCTCTAAGGGCAAGGTTTAGCGAGTGTCCAAAATCAGAATATAGTAAGCACTTTGATAAGTAACAGTGGGAAAGATTGTATGCGTTTATGGCTGCTATAATCATATTTGAGTGGTGTTGGACGCAGATGAACATTATTCTCAACCTTCAGCTTTTTAGCGCAACTCAACGTTTCATTATCCTCTTTTGTTGTTGACAATTTTGCATTTAGTACTACTCCCATTCTGACACCACGTACTCAGTGTCCACTTGCGTTAGTTGTCTACAATCGTTTTTCACAGTGAAATCAATAGTCATCCATTAGGTGAATAGTTAAACACCAAACATGAGTTTGTCTCTGCCCAGACGCACGCAGCTGAACCGTTTGGACATCCGCAAGGTCCAGCCAACCGTTTCCATTAATAGACAACCCCAGACAGTATTGTTGCGATCAAATCTCAATCGACGCCCACGTTTCCAGAACCCGGAAGTACACACTGAAAGGTTTTGCTTCACAAGCGCATCTCGATCAGCCAGCCAACGGTTCAAGATGAGTAAACGTTTTTGTGGTTGAATCGGACGATAACTCCGACTTATATTACAATTATGAATAGCTGATTAATTGTCAGACGTAGCTCTCGAGCAGTGTAGTTCATTGACATCTCAACCCTGTGACCTCTTCAAGAAGCGCAACCCTGAACTGTCATTTAGGTCTCTTCTGACGATGGTAAATCCTTCATGCCGTGAACTAGCATTCTGGTCAGTCACCATTCTAACTTCGTTAAAACACAACTCTCAGACGTATTTTACTTAACAGCCTTTTCAGTCGATCAGCGACTTAAGGAAAATCAACGCTGTCAATTAGTTTATGTTCTCCGTAAACGTTCAGCCCCGGTTCAAAAATATCCCGCTGCATGAAACAATAGATTATTTCTGAGAGCTTGGAACGGTACTAAATTAATTATCATATCAACCTGAAGTTGGAGTATGAGTTTGAGGCTGAAGATTGCCCACCAGAACGACGACTCTAATTATTCACGTGATCCGGTCAACACCTGAACCATAGTAGTTTTACGCCGCTCTATCATAGACATGCACTAGTGAATATACTATTCACACGAGCAAGAAGAAGCGGCACATGGAACTGTTTTGTGGAGAAAGTAAACGTGATCATGTCCCCACTGTAATCCAGTGGTACCCTCAAAAGGTTCACATAACAACAAAGTACACCATAACCATTATCCAAAATGGTTGTCACTGTAAGAAAAGTAGATTACACTATGCTTCAAAATACGTAAAAGCAATGGAATCGATTAAACGAACGTACACCGCAGTCGAATTCCTTTTGTCAGCTGGCACCCAGAAATTACCAGTGCCTTTGGTAAAACGAGATCAGTCTTTCGGTGCCGCCTCACACTGTATCTAACAATTTATACGTAAATTTGGAGGAGGTCGGGCAGACAGAACCAAGAGGTGCTTAATCGTCAGAAGGGGAAACACTTGCTTAACCTGGTGAAGAAGTCCAAGTTGTCGATTAACAGCTGCTTTGTTGAAATATGCAAAGAGCTGATGTCAGACACGTCTTAACCACCAGTCACTTTGTCGACCCAGCCTGTCTGTTCATCATCCTAGTATGTCAATCTACTCCAAGATTCTTGTCGTCTGCTGAGGCACTCACAATCAGTCAGCTGAAGCTGACCCTGTGTGTGCTCACAAATAATTACTCGTGAAATCGCTATAAGGTTACGAAATCGATCATCGATCCGAATGTTTTAGGGCAAATAGAAGGGGCTAGAAGGTGTAATACAGAAGTATTTCGTGAAGTCACTTGAGATAGGCAGTAATCTGACAAGGAAGTTTTGCAACATACTGTGCGTGAACATCGAGGGTGCGGAAGGATATCCCCGTAAAAATTTCCGATTTTAACCAACCCCGGTGTGATTCCGCGAGAGTAAATGGAATATTTCAGACCCCGAAACCAGGCATCAAATCCTAAAATTCGTGCTCTTCGAAATTATCAAATTTGAGTTGAATAGTAAGTATTATTTACTGTCCCATATGGGTTTGCTTACTGCACATTTTTTGTTTCAAGTTGAGAAATGGTAGCAAATCACCTGCCGTTAGTTGAGTCAAAAAGGCACATGTTTGACGATTTCAGGCTTGGCTCATTAATCTGTCAGCTACTTCAAAATGTACGTAAACGCATTAATCTGAGGCAGGATTCGACAAAACAATTGTCTTGTTATGAATCCTGAGGAGAACAAATGATGCTTTCGGCGGGCAAAGCCTAGCAACCTTTTGTTCTGAGGGAGATTTTGTCGTCCATCTACTTCCAGATGTTTGAAGTGTGAATTTACCGGTGAATGGAGTCTCACTTCTTGTCCATTCCGAATTCTAGAAATGGAGTAAAAAGCCGTACGCTTAGATCCAAGTCTTGAACACTAAAATGTTATGGTGTTTCTTGCTGCTGACGGATTAACCGATACTTCACGACGATATCTTTTTGGTTTGCAATCACCAGGTAGATGTAGTCTAAATAAAGAACTGAATCGACATTGCTTGCGCTACGAGCCAACACGCCTGTTCGCTCGGCCACGAGTCAAATGCGCATCACAAATTACCACAATCAGCATGTCTAGCTGTGGAGGCCATGGCCGACCCACCCTGATGAGAATTACGTAACTTACACATCGGTCATAGCCACGTGGGGCTTTGGAACTGCTGTATCAAGAATGTGGAATCAGAAAGTTTCAAGAGAATCCAGAGCGTAAGAATCTTTCAGGGCCAATTGGCATGCCTTTTGGTTGTATATAATAATGTCGGTGTATAAAGATCCTTCTCGTGGTATGTGTGCTGGGCGCATTATTGATTGAAATGAACTCGGAGACTTGCACGCACCACACAGTTTGGCTAGTCTATTTCAAGTTGAGCGTGATCCAGCCCACACTTCAGTTTTATCTCCGTTGCGCTCAGCAATATCGGGCTTTGGGTTGACTTAAAGTTAACATCGCTTTTTTCCATTTGGTCTGGAAATCCGAGATAATCAACATGAGTGTAGACTTGCTGCAACTACGGATTGTGGTTGCATCAAAGCCACAATAGTGTACACGGTAGATTTCACATGCGTCGGTTTGCCTGACTGTAACTAAATCACACCATTCAAATTAAATAATTGCATAATGTCAATCACCACAAAAAGGGTGTAATGGAAAACACAAGTAGAAGTGAGTAGTTAATCTTCTGGACAAAATGTCGGAAGCTTCTCGAGTATATTGCCGGCTCCCTCAAGGCAGGCTTAAAACGGATAGCGGTTGTAAAATGAAACAAGAAGACAAAACGCTAACGCAACACATGCTGAAGTTGTTCGAATTGATGGACGCCGTCAACCGGTTACCACGCTGTACCGATCTACAGCGAAGTTTCGACACGTTCCCAGGGAAGACAATCGTTAATCGAAAGGCATTTGATGAGTATAATATACCAAAACAGATTTGTAATGAAATAATATACGGCACCTTCTTGTGACGTAACATACTAACCCTTATCGTATGTAACGTGTACAAAGGTAACGGCCATTCACTAAATGGTCCAAATCCCTAGGGTGACCAAATTTCAATCTGTTGAAGACTGTAGGGATGGACTTTGAAAATACATCTTTTACAGTTGTCTTTCATCCAGTGACTGAACAAAGTTAGACTGAAAACAACACTGCGCCTCCCCACTGTCCATATTTATTATGGTGAATCTATGGAAAACTTCCTGGGATGCGGACGAGAGTAGCATGAATGGGTGCTAAGAAGAAAGACGATTATACGTAAATTTATCAACGGTACTATCTAAAGCTTAACAATAATGGACAGCGCTGATATCGCACACTGGTTAGGAGAAGATTCGGCCCTACATTAAAGGTAACAGACAGAGAAGAATTGAACAAATGTAAAAGAACTTTCCAGTTCAAATTCAATCCATCAGAGCCAGTGTTCTAATGTAGTTTTACAAACTTTGAAGTGAGGTACGTGGGAAAGCAACAATATCTACAGTAAACCTCTCTTACGATTCTTACCGCTCCCTTCAACTAATCGCACCTAATCCACAGAAAACCGAATCACTTAACATTAGGATTTTAAATAGACATCCATTCCCGACGTAATGGCGAAGGAATATATGAAGGAATATATGAACAGGAAAGGCCAAAAATTGATAGCCGTGGACGAAAAAGGTTTCATTTAAATGACACCTTCAGCTACTGCAACAACTCTCTGCTAATCAGGCGATTATTGTGTTGAAATTGTGCCTCCCGCAACTGCCGACGAGTCCTCTCGAAGATCGATCACTCACTCCGAGCTTGATCATGTAGAAGTGGAATGTGGAAAATTAGTTACACAATCGAACGGACCTTAGATAACCCAGGCTTAGGCCAAGGGTCTTGAAGTGGCAGCACATTTTCGTAACTCAGGCCAGCACTCATGAAACCTTGGTGGTTTGGAACAAAACTATGACGAGTAGAGAACACACTGTTTGCCGTTTAGTAGCAAAGTTCGAATGGTATTGAGAATACCGCCTGAAACTAGCAAGCTTGGTGTTGCAAACTGTTTAGCGCATAGTAAAAGTTAATGAACCATTGAGAAGATGAACTACCGCATCATCCAGTGTGATTGGTTCCTTTACTTCATTCATACGTGTGGCTTAGGTTACACAAATGTTCGAAAAATTCTCCAAATAAGCTGACAAATAGTTTTACTATTCATCTAAGAGAAATATCCTTCTGGACAACTTCTCATTCAAAAGTATTTGTCGAGAATTTTCCGTATGGCATATACTGACGACAGTTGGATATACTAACTCCTCAAATTTTCTATCCCAAAAACTTCCGACATACCACACTGATTTGTTAAGTGCCATTCCTACACTACTTTGAATGCTGTTTCATTTTAGATTTAATGCTTATGCTTCAGCAACGAAATACCTGAAAGCTTGTCTGCGTGCAACCGTTCCCCTATTGAGCATTTCGTTTGAAGGCGCTGGGTCAGCTGCAATTGCAGGTACAGCTGTTGCCTATGATTTGTGACCAATGACATATTTTCGCAAAACCGTCAATCTATCTCTTCCTTATCAGACCCAGAAGAGATTAAAACGGTTTATAGTATTGTTGAGGTTCTTTCGAAGCGGACTCGATGAAGTAATCAGAAATCTTGATAAATATGGAAAGCGTAAACAACATGGACAGATAGATTAAAACAGGCTGAGAGCGCTAGTAGACGAGGCAGAGCATATGCCCAAAGCAGTGAATTTATAAACGGGTAGGGCGGACTGTCGAATTGCACAGAATGATTATACTACTGTCACTCAGACAGTAACGCAATACGTATAATATATTCCGTTTTACTACTAGTTGGTGTTCAGATCTTCATCAGCACACGACTTGACCTACCAACTGGTCCACACCGTAGAACAAACCCACCTTCCAAAGGCAGCCACAATTCAATCCCAGTCCAAGTGATCTTTCATATACCCAACACGCATTTTCGTAAGAGTTAGTTAATCAGCCTATCTCCCGTGACGTTTGATTTGATGTAAACTCCAGGATGCTGGAAATTTGGAAAATCATTATGGGATATGAATACTTTTAGCAGTGCGTTTGGCTGTCCTAACATTCTTCTCCAACTTTAAACTTTACAGTATGGTGCACTCCTTAGTTCGGCGTGTAGCCCTAGGTGTTTATATGTTCACTTCCTTTAAAACACATGCCTTGGTATGCTTTGTGTGTGCTATACTTCAGGTGTGGAAGGTTAACAACCTGATAACATTAAGGCATAAGGCATCCACATGATTGCATAATTCCATTCACGTTGTGATGGTGATGTGGCAATGCACAGAGATTAATTCTGGCCATCCTACTTTCATTATTGGTCGTCAGCTTTTGAGGAGTAAACAGGACGAATTAGAGTCGAAGAATTGGTTAGGGTGTTATTGTGTTACCACCAACGGGATCTTGACTAACCATGCGAATTTGCTACAATAATATAAGGAAACAGCTTCTGCTGCGGCTGCAATTGAGATGAATCGTGAAGATCATTAAAAAATTTCGGGTCGGCCCAGCACAAAATCAAAGGATGATTAAAACGGAGGGGACTGTGTTATAGAGGCCTCATAAGGGTGATTGGCTCCCCCAGACCTACTACGAGGTCAAACACGTTACGGAAAATAACCGGAGTAGAAAATATTCTATTTTTCAACAACTAACAGGTTACCTCATCATCTGCCGCCTGAACCGATAAAAATCAGTTAGTTTCCTTTGTGCACTCTCGATTGCAATCCGAATGATCGTAACAAGTTCAGTGATTACTTCGATGAGTCTCCCTTGCGGATCACAGTAAGCAAAAATGAATCGTGCTGACTGACCGGTTGCTCAGTACACATACCAACCTCTGAGAAACAACGACAATATACCACGACTGAAAAAAAATGGATAAAAAGTGGATACAGTTGGACATTTAATTTAGGTCACTTCACAACCTGACTTGCCGGCAACTGTGACAGATCACGGATGACTCTATTGTCGGCCATCCAGTAACAGAAATATTCGGTGTATAAGCTTTATTTATCATACAGCTGGAATGTTCTGCGACTAGGCTATTCCGGTCTCACTGTCTCTAGATTAAGTTTCAAGCAGCAGGTTAGCTGTTGTTCTCTGATTAATGAGTCATACCGCCTACTTAGAAGATGGAGCTGACAAACGTCGACAAGGCGCAGTTGGTTGGATCGGCTCTTTCCGGAGTAAGTAGTGTGAAATAAAGCGTCGAGAGGAGGAAAGTGACGACCGTGGGGATGAATTATTTTCAGCAATTCTGTGTAGAACAAGTTTTTTTGTGTAATGGACAGACTGACAACTCTAAGAAAAGTAACCAGGTAAGAGACACGAAAACACGTCAGTATGCTTAGCTCCTCGTGTTGTTGTTCACAATACAACCCAGCAACTTTCTACTGAGAGCTAAACCATCCAAGGCTAAATGATGTGATTTAACCACTTCATGTCTTACTCTCATCGTTCTAAGTCAATATCGGTAAGTAAAAAATGACGACTCATGATGTTTATTCCCTACTCCAGTTACACTTGATGAACCCACAGGCGTTCGACCATGCCTAAGGGGATATAATATGAAAGCAAATAACCTGATGTGTGGAGTATTTCGTACGTTAGAATCAGGTCTTTTCTAAGATTTTTTCTACCATATTTATAATCGAACCAGGCTCGATTGTCTCTTTGTGTAGGGGAGTTTTTTGAATCCCCTGACCCTCCAGCTCCCTGTCTCCAAAACTTTCCAGTTTATGTCATACTGTTCTTAAGATGAAGTCAGCAGACATATGCTTTGTTCCTAAACATAATAATAAGCTGTATATATTAAGGGTAGCTTCAGATTGGGCGATTCCACAAATCTTCTCCAAAAGGTCTAGTGGCATTTGTGGCCACCGAGTATGTAAGCCAATTTATCTTCTCTTGTTGTGGTCACTAACTTCCATTAGCCTAATGTTGTGAGTATTTCAATGCTACTGACGAAGTAGTAGCTAACGAAGGTCTGATGACGACTGAACATGTTTTTACATTCTTAGACTTTGAAAGACAACATACTTTCTACGGACCATTGATCGTTCGTCTCAGTGTTCCCGTCTCTTCCGGATGTACTAGAACCCGCCAGATTTTTGTGCTGAAGGTGTGTAGCATGGCTAGTGAGTTGGAGATGACAGATGATTAGATTGCGCCCAATTAGTTACGAAGTGTTGCCAGTCGACCATAGAAAAGATGGTACCCCTCTGCCTGAAGCTTAAATTAGACAATGAGACCGGCATAATCAAAGCAGCTGTATGGAAACTGAAGCTTGCACCAATGGGATATCACAATACACAGGGTATGTCTAATACTGGATGGACCGGCAACAAAATATCAAACATATTCACAGTGATCTGTTACAGCAGCCGGTAAGTCAGTTATCATGGTGACGCAAAATGAATGTCCGAGTGTATCCGACTTTCCTGCCGTGCTTCATCAAAGTAAGCTTTCGTTGTTCCTCAAGGTCTTGTTTGCAACTAAACAGTTCAATTTAGCAAGCTGTATTTCAGACACCGAGCACCACCTCGGTTCAACCATCCCTGGACTGTTTTAAGTGATGTCACTCGTGCTTGATGCTTTTACGAATATGTTCCGTTGCATTCACGCTGTTGTAAGTACGTGTTTTTGCTCTATGTGCAAGCGAATGGCAGCTGTAGAATCCCGTCTTGTTCAGTAGTACGCTGCAAGCATCGCCACTACCGTATTCATATGCACGTCAAGATTTTATAGAAGTTGGCCTATTTTCTACGGTCGCCCTTATTGTGCTCGTTGTTTGACTCGTCATCAATATGTAACACCCATCTTTCCGTGGCTATTCTACTGCACTGATCCTCTAACTGTTACACAGAAGCGGCAAAACGTAACATTCATTCCGTGAGTCATTACACCTCAGAGAAGTCTGTTCGTATTTGAACCGGAGATGAATGCGAATCTTAACGATTAGAGGTGCACCGCCTGGCAAACTCTCTGAAACCGAAGTATGGACACATCATGACAGCACATGTTCTGCACTCTGTTTTAAAATGATTAAAACATGTGAACAGATATTATAAATCCTGCTGTTTCTACCGGTAAACTAGGTGTTTCCTTAGAGTCAACTGTTCCATGCCTTCGTTCACTCTTTACTGTTTGTCCTTGGGTATAGGAGAAAAAATGAATGAGACATTCATTTTCTCGTTAATTTGAATGGTAGCGTGGGTTGAACATTAATATTCTTTCAACGGGTGTTTAGTTGGAGCGTGGGTTATTTCATTTACGTTAGCGTGGATTGGGGACTGACAGGTAGAGTACATCAGCACAAAGAAACGGAAGCATGTTATACAGACCACTGTTAAAACTTGGTGAAAATGCGACAAACTTCCCTTTGCTGTGATTAAGTGCTGTTTCCAAAGTGTGGCCGCGTGCTCAGCTAACCTGTACAAAGTGAGTAATGCACAGCATCATAAGCCCAATCGTCACCATGATGACACCAGACATGCTGGCATTAAAAAAACAGACGTGAACAATATGAATCCCAGAAATCAGGAACTCTGTGTTTTAACTTAAACCAGAACGATATTCAGAAATTGAAGACAAAACCTTAGTGTTTACGGCCACATAACATTGACAGCAATGCAGCAACTATCTTCAAGGTTTCCGGATGAACAAAATTGCACAAACCGATGGAGACTACCCTTCCAATGTACCACGTAATGCAAGGTTGTTTTTCATGTAACACCCAATTAACTTGGCATGAATAGGTTTTTTGCGGTAGATCAAACATTTCCTAAACCACCCTGAATTTATTCCAAGCTCGCTATTGTTGCATGCCATTAAAAACAACGGTTCACATGATTCTTGAAAACATTTTAACTATCTAATATTTACGTCGCAAGAGTTTTCAAGGCAGATAAACAATTCACAAATTAAAATCTGTGCATATTCTCATAGAGACGCCCCTATAATTTAGGTCTTGATGCATCCCACGAAAAATTGCCCTAATGGTGCAGCATAGGGCAGGTTCTCGTGTGTTTGCAACTGTCGGGCCCATTACGGAGCAAACAGTCCCGTTTTACAACAAATGAAGTATAAAGAAACAACAAATAAGATAGAGATTGATCACAAGTTAAAGCGAACACCAGTTCTTACCAATGAATCGTCATTGTCTTGAAACTTGGGCATGGTTCGACGGCATCCCTAACCACACACGCTTACAACAATTCAAGCTAGAAAGCTGAATCCTCCTCACAGTTGCCAGATACACTGACTAGTTAGTTGCCGCTTCCAGATGAGCAAGCTGGAGCAACAAACGAAGGTCGGTGGTCAGTCAAAGATGTTTCGCGCTGCCTTCGCGTCATTACAGACCAAACTGACATTATAAACGTAATCCGGGTCTCGAAGTTAATTTTTTGGACTTAGTTTTCTCAGTTAACCTGAATGATCTTCAGGATGCCATCGACGACAACGTTCAATGTAGAGGATAAAAAACCTCTTCGGAAAACCCTGCTAGTGGTGTTAAAGAAGGCTGACAGCTTTCAGTAGGCCGTAACATGTTTCTCAAGCGTATGGCTGTGAACAACTAAGTGAAGCCACGGCCGGGACGCTTGCGGACTTGCGTTTCAGTCCAAGAAGAAGTACAGTGACCAAAATCTTTAATGCGATCGAAATCAAGCCTAACCGTCAATGAATTGCACACATGTGATGTGGATCAATCTTGAAAATGAGAGGAGTGTGTCAGGTTCTAAGTTATACGGACTGAACTTTTTAACCTGGATCTTCCGTGAGAAGGTAATTAGATTCCTTATCAGGTCAGCGTGTCCAGCCTTGAACAGGACTGGAGGAAGTTGGCCGTGACCACTATCCTTAAGACGTTTAAAAAGCCTAAACCACCGGAAATTCTTTGGACCCAGTTAGAGGCAACTTGTCCACTGGCCCAAACATCCTTAAGATCGTGAGACCAGCTAGTGGTCAAAGTGACTCACTTAGTGTTCTATTCGACTTCATCGTGAGTCTAGCGTACTGTATCGTTTACACCCAGTAGTTTACCAGTAGAAGTTTGGCACAATACGAGTAGCATCCTGTTCACCCCTTCTTCATAATGTTTGATGACCAGCAGGCCTTCCCGTTTTTTGACGTTGTATACTGTGTTCTAAATTAACAACTTCGCGAGCTGCCTCACATTTTCATTCAATGGAAATACACCGACAAAAAGTATAGGATGAAAGGGCGGTCCGATCTCCAGCGGCCGACACTCGAACCAACAACTGCGGTACACTAGGTATTACAAGCCTTATGCATAGCAAAGCAATTGTGCTCCTAACATATTTCCACTTTTCTAGGTAATGAAATCACAGGCTCAGAGAGGTGTGAAGGTTCGTACTTTTAAGCGTTTTGAGCTCAATCTTTTTTGGGCATCACTAGCGTCGTGGTGACCCACCGAAAAGTAATTAAATTTGTGCAAAATTTGCACCAGAGTGATCTGTAATCCATCACGCGGTCTTGCCACGGGTAACTTGTGGTGGCAAGGCCTCTTTCATTATATCGCTGATCAATCAACAATGACAACCAGATGACCTGTCAACCTGTAGAAGATCAACAATTGATACTTTTCTGATGGTTGGGAACAGCGGTGGTGCTGTTGTTTGTAGCTCGGGTTGATGTTTTTGGAGCGTTGGAAAATGCAGTCGAAAGATGCAACCACTGCTCAATTCTACGGACTACCAAAAATACACAAAGATGGTATCCCACTACGACCAATTGTATCTCTACCGGGCACACCAACCTACAAGTTGGCCAAAGACCTATTCAAACGGCTGCGATATCTCGTCGACGGATCAGAACATTCCATAAGCAATGCTGTACAATTCTTGAACAAACTAAAACACGTGAGGATAGAAGAAGACGAAACAATGATTTCGTTCGATGTCACAGCACTCTTCACATCCATTGACCTCACCCTAGCCAAAGAGACGTTGCGAAAGCTGTTAGAAGAAAATCCCCGACCGAATGAATCATTAAAACCGGAGAGCATATGCAATCTCATGGAGCTATGTTTGTCGACGTACTTCAAATTCAATGGCCAAATCTACCAACAACTTAAAGGAACTCCAATGGGTTCGCCCATATCCGGATTTATCGCAGAGGCTGTCATGCAGAGGTTAGAGAACATCGCGCTACCAAAGATCAAACCGAAACTCTGGGTACGATATGTTGACGATACATTCGTAATCCTCAAACGCTCAATGATTGA